>CAUYRH010064732.1:0-29503 GCA_963574655.1 Perodicticus potto | reverse complement strand
AGAGGAGACGGGGAAAGACCGGGAGAGGAACGGAGAGAGCTTCTCTCTCCCTACTTGAAATCTCTCCCACTACCAGGAGCTTTGGTGTTTTCTGTATTCTTTTCTGTAAATCAATTCTGTCTTATCACGGACGGGTGGGGGGCAGAAATAATGTAATGAAGAATAATAAAATACATGTATTTAAAAAAAAAAAGAATGTAAAAAAAAAGTCTTTTTCAATCTGTCAAATGTAGAACATAAATGTCTTAACACAATAATCAAGTAAATGAGGCAAAAGCTATGTCAATTGGTTTGATGTAAAAAATATATTTTTTTTTTCTAAAGAAGATTGCTTTTCACAATTATAAAAAATATGGTCTGAAGGAAAAAAAAGTCTTTTTCTAAGGGAGGTGTGTGCTTCCACTTGCGCACAATGATAGGGTGTATGGCACACCTCCTGAGGGTGGGACACAATTACAAAAGTGGCTCTAACTGACAAATGCAAATAGTGTAAGCTAATTCTTTGTACCCTAAATTAACCTGAGACAACAATAATAAAAAGGAGCTATTTTTGAATGTTATATCAATCAGGTTGATAAAAATATCTCCGATTGTATGTGAAGCCCGCACACTGTACTCCATGACTGAATTATTGTACACAGCTATGACTCAATAAAAAATAATTAAAAAAAAAAAGTCTTTTTCTAACTCCTTCAATGTTATTCATTGGATCCAAAGAGTAGTCATCAGCAGAGAACAGAATGGTGGTTGCTAGGGTTTGGGGGAGGGCAAATGGATTGAAAGTATCAGCTAAGCAAGATGACTAAGCTCTTGAGATCTATTGTACAACATTGTATGTAGAGTCAACAATACTGCATTATATAGGCAAAATTTTTTAAGAGACTATATCTCATGTTAAGTGTTTTCAACACAATAAAACACAAATTTAAAAACATAAAATGGACATCCTCAATTTGACAAAGAGCATTAAAAAAATACTAAATATGTTCCTTCTAAAACTGGAAACAAGGCAAATATTTCCATTCTGCACCTATGGTCAACATTGTATAGAGAGCCCTGATCAATGCAATGGGGCAAACAAAAGAAGAAGGCAACCAGATTTAAAACAGAGAGGTACTTTTTTAACTTGTAAAAAACATAGTTGTTTTTCATCAAAAATCCTAAGGAGTCAGCAGAACTAATAATAAATTTAGCAAACTCCCAGATACAAAGTCTGATTTCAAAGTTGCTATAAACTGTTCTAATTAAGAGTAGCAAAAGGAGAGACAAAATATGTCAATGAAACAGAACAGAGAAATTAGAAACAGACCCATACTTACAGGATCAATTAATATTTGACAAAGTCACCAGGTAATTCAATGGGAAAAGAATAGTTTTCAACAAATGGTGTTGGAAGAATTATATTTCTGATAAAAAAAGATAAAAGAAAGACCTGAAACCCCATCTAATTTGGGATGAATTTGAGATACCTAAATACAAAAGCCAAAATACATAGGAAAATGTCCTTCTCTTTTTAAACTTAATTTTTATTAAATCATAACTGTATATATCTATGGGGTACAATGTAATGATTTGATATACAATATGGAATGCTTAAATCAAACTAATCAAAATAAACATCACCTCACATACTTATTTTTGTGGTAAGACATTTGTAATATACTCTTAGTTGTTTTGACATGCACCCTTGCATTGTGCACATTAGGGGAGATCTCACCAAATACCCTCCTTCCACTCGCCTTCCCCTTCCCCTCTCCTCTCCCTCCTCTCCCCTTTTTCTTTCTGAACTATTTTTGTGTTTTTTCATTTGTATGAATGTTTAAGTATTTATATATTCATTTCGTAATGGTATTGAGTACATTGAATGCTTTTTTTCCCATTCTTGAGATACTTTACTAAGAAGAGTATGTTCAATTTCCATCCAGGTAAATGTAAATGATATAAAGTCTACTCTTTTTATTGCTTCATAGTATTCCATGGTACACATATACCACAATTTGTTTATCCGTTCATGGGTTGACGGGCATTTAGGCAGCTTCCAGAACTTGGCTTTTGTGAAATGGGCTTCAACAAAGATTCTGTTGCAAATGTCTTTGTTGTAAAATGATTTTTTATCATCTGGGTATATACCTAATAGAGGAATTGCAGTAGGTCTACTTTTAGTTCCTTGAGAATTCTCTATACTTCTTTCCAAAAAGGCTGGATTAGTTTGTAATCCCACGAGCAGTGTAGAAGTGTTCCCTTTCCTTCACATCCACACCAGCATCTGCAGTCTTGGGATTTTGTGATGTGGGCTAATCTTACTGGAGTTAGATGATATCTCAGAGTGGTTTTGATTTGCATTTCTCTGATGATTAAAGATGATGATTATTTTTTCATGTGTTTTGCCATGCACCTATCATCTTCAGAGAAGTTTCTGTTCAAATCTCTTGCCCACAAAGAAATGGGGTTGTTGGTTCTTTTCTTACTGATTAGTTGGTTCTTTTCTTACTGATTGTAGATTCTAGTTATCAGACCTTTGTCGGAATCATAATTTGAAAAACTCTTCTCCCATCCTGAAGGCTGTGTGTTTGCTTTACTTACTATGCTGTTGGCTGCACAGAAGCTTTTTAGTTTGATCAGATCCCAGTAATATATTTTTGGCATTGCTTCTACTGCCAGAGGGGTCCTCCTCATAAAATATTTTCCCAGGCCAATTTCTTCAAGCGTTTTCCCTGTACTCTCTTCTAGCATTTGTATAGTTTCATATCTTAAGTTTAAATCTTTTATCCAGTGAGAATCAGCTTTTGTTAGTGGTGTGAGGTGCGGGTCCAGTTTCAGTCTTCTACAGGTCTCTAGCTAGTTCTTCCGCCACCATTTGTTAAGTAGGGAATCTTTTCCCCAATGTAAGTTTTTGTTAGGCTTATCAAAGATCAAATGATGACACGTGGCTGGGTTCCTCTCTAGATTCTCTATTCTACTCCATATATCTATCGTTCTGTTTCTGTGCCAATACCATGCTGTTTTGATCACTATAGATTTATAGTATAATCTGAAGTCTGATAACATGATTGCTTCTTGATTTGTTTTTATTTCTAAGTATTATATTGGCTATTCAAGGTTTTTTCTGGTTCTATATACAAAGAAGTACTATTTTTTCAAGTTCTTTACAGTATGACATTGGTCCTTTGATAGGGATTGCGTTAAATCTGCATACTGCCTTGAGTAGTATGGACGTTTTAACAATGTTGATTCTTCCCAGCCATGAGCATGGCATTTTTTTCCATTTGTTAACATCTTCAGCTATTTCTTTTCTCAGGGTTTCATAGTTTTCATTATAGAGACCTTTCAGTTCCTTTGTTAAATAAATTCCCAGCTATTTCATCTTCTTTAACACTATTGTAAAAGGAATAGAGTCCTTGACTTTATTTTCAGTTTGACTATTGTTGGCATATATAAAAGCTATTGATTTGCAAGTATTGATTTTGTACCCTGAGACACTGCAATACGAAAATGTGTTTCTAATCTTAGAGGTAAGCAAAAACTTCTTTGAAAGGATGAAAAAAAAAAACAACCTGGAAAAATGCCAAGAATATAACACTATAAAATTTTGAAAACTGATTTACTGGATATAAGTCTCTGCAAACTTAAGTTCCTATTATTCTCAGAAAATAAGTAGTCAGTTTTTCTTTTAATGATTAATTTATATAAAATTGTATAACCAGATACATACATATTGACTCTGATTTTTCATATTGTGTAAGTTATGGTTTATACCAAAGCTAAGAAAAAAGGCTCTGAGTGCCCCACATTCTGAAGTCAGAGAGCTAGTTAAGGCCATTGGCTTCTGAGGACGTGCCTTTCCCTTTCTGCCCAAGTTACTGACATGAACAGGGGAGGATTAGAAAAGAAGTGAGCTTCACGGAAGTCAAGAGACAGAGGCCTCCAAAGAGCCACCCATGTAGAATAGAGGCTCCCGCAAGGAAAGACACCTTCATGTTCTTCTCTGATTGAACAGCAGGGCTCATTCTGTGGGGCTCCCAAGGGGAGCATGGATGAGATAGTTCTTGCACGATTGCTCTGAGAGATGAGGAGTTCAGCACCTCAATGTTCTCAAACCTTCCAATGCCACTGTGGAGAAGAGGGGATACTCCTTAACATTCCTTGAAGGAAGGCACACTGTAATATAAGAACTCGTACCTACTTTCTGCCTGGGCTTGTTGGCTAGTCCCTTCCACCTATGTTTGAAAGGATGGTAGTGTAGCCTAAGATAATTATAGAACAAAATGACACCAACCTGTGGCCCTCAAAGAGAACAAGAAAGTATTGATTCCAGTGGAACCACATGAACTGAAAAGGGGAATGGGGTTATCCAGGCCACACCAGTTATTGGGACAGCCAATATGAAGAAAATATGGAGAGTATGGAACTGGAAGACAGCTACACACATGTGGCTGTCTCTCTTACAGAGAAATTGGAGGGAAAATTGGAAACCACAAATGCTATCTATGTGCAGGCTCTATGCAGATCATCTTGATGTTAAAGACCAACAGTAACAGAAGAAAAGAACATTTTCCCACGGTCAATATGAAAACATTCACACACAAAGACCTCTGCCATGCCTCTCCCTTCTTCCTGTTACCAGTATTGAAAGAGCTTGTGCCTCTTCTGATAGGGAGAGGGACGAAGTGTGAGACAATGTTTCCTATGGTCCTTCAAATCGCCTCACTATAAAGACAGGACAGGAGCTTTGGATTAAACATAGGATTGTCAAATATGTTTTTAAATAAAGAGAACTGGGTATTAATTAATCCCATAGCCAAAATGCCTGAGAAAAGTGTATCAGGCAAAGCTTTCTAAAGGTGCCCGTTATCCAAAAGGATACAGGAAAGTAATTAAACCATTTCATATTTACACCTCAATGAGTAGAGTCCTCAATAAATCTACTATACACTTCATTATCATTTTATAGTAAAATGTGTGTGGGTCTTGAAATCAAATTATAACACAATTATAATTATATTATGTTAATAATATAATTGAGGAGTTTAGAGCTCCATAAGCTCGGTTAGACTCTTTTGGTGTATATTAAATAAGCGTGTCAAACCATCACTGAGCTAGCAATGTGAATTATACAAAGAATGATTTTTCTTGTGAGACATTATGATATAGCAGATTCAAGGAGTTAGCTGAAAAATTTAGAGATGATGACTTTTATTCTTGTGTGTACCTCTGAAGAAAACTCTATGAGAGTGGCTTTAAAAAAATACTTCATTTACTATAATTAACTTGAGTTCTCCATAAGGAATAATTTAGTTCCATGAGGGTTGGCTTTTTTTGATCTGTTTCAAATGGAATCTTATTTAAACTAAAATAAATCAAACTCATCAGAAATATTGAGATTGATTCATGAGGCCACAAAACTAAATAGCAATCCTGCTACACCATTCTTGAAGGCTTTAAATGTACTTTGCATTTTAATATATAACCTTACTGCGTACACAGAACTAAAATCATAATCATCAAAGGGAAAACTGAAATTTTTCATCTATTGTATGATGAATTATAAAATTATATTTGAAGTTAGAAAATCTCCCAAATCTTTAAGTGTCCATGGACATGCTTCAGAAAGTGAGATTGACCAGACCTTGAGGGAGATGAGTAAGTGAACTTCTCAGTTGACAATAAAAAGTTGATTTGTCCAACCTCACTGTCAAGAGCACCATGATCAGCAGCTAGAAATCAGCAGATGAGCCTATGTTTTGTATACACGGTTATAATTAAGAGGCCTAGGTTGTGTCTGTTTCTATAGGTTTGGCAAAATACGCTTATGAAGTCATGTTAACAAAATCTTACAGTTGAACCGACGGCCAAGAGTTTGTTTTTCTAATGTGCTGAGATCCAAATGCATCCCCTTCTTGGAAGGTGTTCTCATCAATATTTGTGGAGAAAGTCTGACCAGGAATTGTAAATGGTTCTGTAATCACTTTCTCTGTTGCACGTGTTAACACGATTTATATCAAGAAGATGCCAAAACTGAATGAATGCTAAAAAAAAAAGTCAATCATCTAGATGATTCATGTCATGAGGACACAGGCCTGCTGTGGCGAGAGAACTAAATGCAATACAGTCAAGAGTAAACAACTGTGTAATTATTATTTATTTTTGAAGAATGTATGTTTCACACACATCGGTAGATTACCAATGGCTTCCCTTATGCACTTAACATTTTATTTGTGTGTCTTCCTGCACGCTCTCATCTGCTGTGTACCTTAGGTGTTTCCAGGTAGCAGTCTATCCTCTAATTGCAGTTTAGGTTCTGGTCCTTCTCCCAACTTAGTACAAATGGGAGAGAAAGTACACCTCATTGTGCACTGAGGCAGTGAGACAACTGGGTTTGGTTCAACTGTAAGTTTTGAACTTGTAATGAGAAGAAAGAAGTCCCATTATCTGGAGGAGCAGCCTATCTGAAATCACTGTTGTTTTTTGTTTTTTCAGGTTAATACATGGGTACAATTGATTAGATTACATTGTTTACCTCTGTTAGGAATAGTCCAAGTTGTAGCTGAGCCCTTCGCCCAGTAGATGTGCCACACACCCTTACGTTGGGCCTGTTCGGGGAGAGCACACCAATCTCCTCCCCCTTCCCTCCTACTTGAATTTGATGGTGCTTCTCTTTTTCTTGAGTGGGTGTGTAGTAGTTCATCTGTGAGTTTCACATTATCATTGAGCATGTTTGATGCTTATTTTTCCATTCTTGTGACACTTAGGAGGATGTTCTCCCAAATCCATCCAGGTAAACACAAACGATGTAAAGTCTCCATGTTTCTCCATGGCTGAAATGTAAAACGGCTGTTTTTACTTGGTCTCTTAGCTAGGTCTTTATTTTTCTACATAAGAAACTTAAAAATAAAGAAAGAAAAGCCTATTTTTATTCCAAATCCAAACTTTTCCAAGAGCATGCCTGAATCAAAATTTTTAAATCATATATTCCTTGAGGAGAGTACACTTATTTGTTTCTTACGACTAAAAAAAGCTTTTCTTTCTCTGTTAAGGTTGTCAAAGAAGTATTCTCGGGAAGAACAGGTCTAAATCTGTAAAAGAGGGAAACATACATCTGCCAAGTCATTCGGGTCAGATGAACTGACACTGGCAATCAAAGTTTAGACAGATGTGCTGTCAGGAAACGCTCACATCTGAATAAAAAGAGAACTCTAACCAGGGCCGTATACACCCTCAAAGGCAGGCTATGACCTGTATCCAGTGGTGCTTTAAGGGATTTAGAATATAATAAGCGTTAAGTGAATTTTAATCATGGTTATTATTCCTATCCTGGTACAACTTAAAATTTAGCCCTGAAATTACTAGAAATTTTTAATACAATTTTTGCAAGGGTTTACAGTTGATCTTATCAATGACATTTTTTTTTCTTCTCTATACTTTAGCACAGTCCCAAGAAGATTTCAAAGAAAATAGTAGGTTTTCCTTAGTTTTTATTTTTAAGTTGACCTTCCAAATTTGAAGCAGGATAAATGCTAATGTATTGACCTATAATATTTTGATAGTCTGGTCATTAATTATAATACACTATTGTTCTAATGCAGGAAATAAAGAAGTAACTATAAGGCATTGTCATTTTTTTTCTTTTTTCTTTACAACCTTGTAATAATTACCATCCATGACTCATTTTTAAGTACTCCAGGGTGACATCACTCAGATTAACAGAGTTTTAGATTTCTGAGCCACAATTTTAGTTGGAGAATAAAGAATGACTCCATTCATAAATCTATATGGGAACTTAAATATCTACAAAAAAATTTTTAGATTATATTAACTTAAGAATCTATCCGTTAGGGAAAAACCACTGTTTTCATTCTTTCATAACTAATTAAATCAGAAAAATTAATTAAGTTGTGTGGTATAAGACAGTCTACCAAGACACACACACTTCAAAGTTTATACATTTTTACTAGTAAGGCCTCCACGAAGATGTCACCTTTCACTTTCCCAAACTACACTGGAGGAAATAAGGGCAACTGGGAGAAACCAGTGTCTGTTAGTCTATTAGTTTATTAATTGAGTTTCATTGTACTTTCTTTGTTTTGAGTAAACTTGCTAATCCCTATCATAATAGATGTTACCAAACCTGGTGAGTCATTGTCACAAAGTGATCTCAGTTTAGGAATCAGAAAGAGACATGGTTTAAAGGGTAAACCACATCTGCAAATAATTTTTTAAAGGCGGTTTCCTTAAGAAAAGCAACATTGATACAGTTTTACTTCCTGCAAGAGGACGGAAAAAGAGAATCCATTTCAATGAATATCTGTTTCAACTAAAAAACTCCTGTGCTGAGGTCTGGTTTAAAACACAGATGACATATTGTCAGAATACCCAGAACAAACCTATTTTATTAGCATGCCAGCAGCTAAGAATGAAACACTTATCACACTGCAGCTAACATCTTATTTTAAAATTTGTTTGAGTGGTTTTGTCCTTCCCATGGAATAACGTATAGTAATTAAAGTCAGCAAGCCTCTGATTAGTATGAAAATGTTACTCTGTCATTAAATTAAGAGTAATAATGCCTTCTGAGCACGTAGCTGGCTAAAAATGGAAGATCCTTAAGAGGTTTTTGTGTGTGTAGGTGGTATGATGAAGACCTCATCAATATGAGGACTAAGAAAGTGATGCTAAGAATAGTGGACCTTTCAAAAAGGCAAGGACAGTTTGCTTATTTGTGAAGCTGGCAGGGCACCGTCACCCGGAAATAAATTTGGACAGGGTGTACTGATCTGGCAACAGCTCCCATGAGACACAGGATCTGCCTGGCAAGGAATCTGCCTATTCAATCCTATTCTTTAACCATTTTATTTAATAATCAAGCCAAATACAATAGCTGGCCTAAAGTTCTCTTAGCCTCTCCTATTCCCATATAAACGTATTTGTTCCTGCTGACCCAAAACCGTTTAGGAAGCGATATGACCAATGGTTGTGGACTTCCATTGAGAGTCTGTTGAATGTTATGGTCTGTTTCTTCATGACCTTTGTCTATGTACTCATAACTTTATTTAAGATACCCATAAAGCAAATATTTAAGAGCAGGCTACTAGGTTAGAAAGAAACAGTGCATATTTGCCCCTAGGACAATTAATTTATTTATCCCTATTGTGCTTTTATAGCACCATAGACCTCTCCTTTCAGCTTGTTTAATAGTTATAATTTCACAGGGATTTGCACAATTCTTTGACAGAGCTCTCACTCAGCACCTGGCATATAACAGGTACAGCATACTCTGTTGAATAAATGAATGAGTAGGTTATGAAATAGGTTATATTTAGCTCAGGAACACACTTTTACCAAAATTTTAAGGCATATAAAACATTAAGAGATGGTCACTTTATCAAAAATACTATAAAATGATGTAATCTTTGCACACCTGTAGGGCTTTAACTTGTTTATGCATTGTCCTTGACCTAAAAGTTTACTGAGCAAATTAATTATGTGAGCATGTTTCCAGGAAATGTAAATAATGTTTCAGAGAATGTTCAACTTACTAAAGTTAAAATGTTTTCGAAATACATGGAAGTCATCAAATTGAATTTAAATATATTACTATCCTATTCATTACACTGAAATCTAATTCATAAATCTGTAGTGCTTTCTCCCCCCACCCCCTATATAATCTTCTACAACCATTGCTACTAATTATGTTGTGGGTTCAAGAACATGTAAGTTGCGGGCAGCACCTGTGGCTCAAAGGAATAGGGCACAGGCCCCATATGCTGGAGGTGGTGAGTTCAAACCCAGTCCTGGCCAAAAACTGAAAAACAAAAACAAAAACAAAAAAACATGTAAGTTGCCTTTCAGGAAGCACCTTTCAGTGAATTCAGATGCATATTATTTTAGGCATGTGAAAATAATTCTTCAAGAGGGGGAAGAATGAGCAATCATGGTCAGTTGATATAAACAATCTGAATCAAATAGATTGAAGTCCTATATTTGAGGGAGGGGGTCTGGAAAAGATTACATTAAAAATGAACTTGGACCTGGAATGGTCCAATCAAGAAATCACTTTATATATTAAAGCTATATATATTTGAAGAGTGATCTGATGTCTGCAAGCTTTAAAGAAATGTGTGGGTGCTACCCCAGGTTTACAGATTCAGAAGCTCTGTGATGGGCGTAGGAATGTGTTTGAAGAAGCTTCTAAGTGCTGGAATTTGAAAACTGATAGACTAAAGCACAGATCTCCAAATGGTCTCTCTTTGCTTATGGGATTTTTACAAGCCAATAAATAAGCAAAGAAAAACCATGATTGTGTAAGCAAAAATATTAGAATTTGTGTTATGCAGATATATATGTATCAGTTTCTAGTTTCTATTTTTGTAAATGCTTTATCGTATTTTATATAGAAGTATGGGTATATAACGTAAAATTAAACAAATATACAAAACAGTTGCTAAAATGTTTACTTGTGGAGTAGGCAATCAAAAAAATTTAGAGCACAGTAAATATCTATTCTGTCTTTTAGAATAAAATCCATTGTGTCTAGTCAGAAATTCTTTCAAATGTGTGCTGTTCTCAGCAAAAGAAAGTACAGAAAACATCCCGAGTTCAGCATGGATGATCTGAATTTCGTAGCATTCTCTTTAAAAGTAAGATGAAAACTATTACACTTTCAACATTTTCTGAGAAAGTTATTAAGTTTAAAGGGGCATGCTACTGAGGGAAGTCCTTGATATGGAGTTAGGTGGATAAGCACAAATATGGAAAAATCTTAAACAATGGAAGTAAATAAGGATTTACATTCTTCCTGTCCAATGTCTAGGAACCATCAGAGGAGCTGAAGGGGCAGTTGAAAACTTGAAGTAGGTAGAGAAAGTGTGTGAGCCTCAGAGTTAGCAGCTTGAGATACAGTCCTCTTAACGAAGATTCCCCTTCGCCTCAACTGGGGGAAATTAACTTCAGCTGTTGGGGTGGAGCGGGTCTTGATTTGAAGCCTAGGGAAAAAAATGCCTTGAGAGCCTAGAGTATGATCTTCCCTTTGTTATTTTTCCCCAGTCTGTCTTGTGTTGTACTCTGCCTTCGATTTAAGAAAAAAATAAATAAAAAGAGGACTGTAATTAAATTAAGAACAGCGAGTCCCGAGCTGCACAGTTCTTCACGTGAGAGCAAAGGAAGATTTGGTTTTGATCTTAGAGTAACCAGATGCCTCACTTTTAACAAATTCCCCTGACTTAACACACAAGTACCCTCACCCAGTCAAACAAACACACAAACAAAATCCTGTGTCACAAAACGAAGGGGGAGAGAGTGGGTGGAAACAACAAATTTTTCTCCTTTTCCAAGTGTGGAAACAGAAATATGGATCTAAAGGTGCGTTTGCTTGCATTGAACTGTGGTCGCGATGTCAAGGAGGAAGTCAGGATGCCAACCACAGCAGGAAGACTACGAGATACCTACAATTTGGATAGCTTTGGGCATATGTAAATTTCCATTACAGTAGAACCTTGGTAGGTTGACCACCAAGGGACTGAAACAAGCTGGTCAACATATATCAGGAGCTCGGCCTACTGCACTGATACGTACCTGATACGTGCACGTGGTACACGTCCAGTCTGTGAAAATTAGGTCAACTTCAGGAGGAGGTCAATGTACGGAGGTGGTCGACTACGGAGGTTCTACTGTATTTTGTAATGCTGAAAGCAAAAATCAGCAAATCCTTGGAATGTTGTGAAATACGTAAACATTTTCTACCAAGTGGCTATTTGACTCACTTTTTATTGGTTATGAAGATGCATGTTGTCATTTAACGTGGGTCTCACGTTGTTTATGTTGTAAAATTCTTGGATAATTATTTACTATAGAGACCCTCCGTCTCATAAAGGTTTATTGAAGTGCAGTCTTATAATCTTCATTTCATTTTAATTTTTGGAATCTGTTTTGTTCATTGTAAGAGTATGTAATAGTACAAAAGAAAAAAAATCCGTCGTGGGAAGTAAGATGTCCCTGACTTTATAGGGTTGGTTTGACCACCTTATAACTTAGAGCAGTTGATCTTAAAAGTTAATAAAAAATAATTAAAAAAAAAAAAAAAGTTATAAACGAAAACATGTCACTGGTCACTCTCAAATGAAGAATTTTTTTTTTTTTTAATGGGCCTTCCTATCTTTCATTCTCATTCTCTTTCTTTCTCTCTCTAAAGGTAATAAATAAGAGGCTCAGGAACTCAGGAAGGTAAGAGAACATTTTTGCAAATCTCCATGAATGAGAGAGAAGGGGAGAGAAAGGGAGAGAGAAAGAGAGAGAGAGAGAGATCAGTAAAATGGGCCCAGAGCTTTAAAGAAACAGACGTGAACAATGCAAAAGTATTTCTACCCTTTTTCTTTGTACTCTAAAATTTTTCCAGTGAACAGGCCACAGGCAGGGCATTACAGGTTCCTTTATTACCAACTGCCAAAAAGTTATCTTGAAGGCACAACTGAGCTCTGGTTATTGTGCGTGGTTTCTGAACCAATGTTTTATGGGCGTGAAATCAGATGAATTATGTTTATGAGGTTTTGACCCAGATATTCCCTTCTAAGTTTTGCCAAGACATTATATGCTTGGATCTTTTGCCATATTTGCTTAAATAAATAAACTGTGGGTAAGTGCAAACTTGACAATAAATAAGGCTATGTTTGTGCTCTGTCAAAATTTCACACATGGTGCTTAATTGTGTATGTGTGTGCGTGTGTTCCTCTCTATTTATAGGTTTATTTACTAGTTTTCTGAGATCAAGCTTACACACCGTGAAGTTGAACGGAGTACTTGCCATTTATTATCTGGTATTACAAATTTCATAACCAAAATCCACTCATAGGTACTAATAATCCAAGTTACTATTAGTAACTAGCCAATTTTAAATCTCTTTAACAAAAACTATCATTAAGATTCACAAATTTGGTGCTTTTTAATCTGAAGTGGCTTTTAATGCCCAAAAAATGTTAATGGTAGCTAAAAAAAATCCAATTGTACCTTTAGCCACGTTTTCTTCATATTTTTTGCCATCATAATCTGACATTTTCTTTCAGGTTCATCTCATGGGATATCTGTAGTCTATTTTTGTGAAATTATTATTATTTTTTAAAGCTTCTTATACTTTTTTTTTTTTTGGAGATAATGTCTTACTATGTCGCCCTGGGTAGAGTGCCATAGCATCATAGCTCACAGCAACCTCAAACTCTTGGGCTTAAGCCATTCTCTTGCCTCAGCCTCCTGAGTAGCTAGGACTACAGGTGCCCACCACAACACCCGGCTATTATTTGGTTGCAGCCGTCATAGTTATTTTAGCAGGCCCGAGAGGGGCTTGAACCTGCCAGCTTCAGTGTATGTGGCTGGCGCCCTACTCACTGAGCTACGGGCCCCAAACCAAAAGCCTCTGACACATTTTTACAAGAGAATAGATAGTAACTTTTGTAGATGGTGATCAAATGTGTAGTCTGCAAAGTATCATCTTCACATATTGTAGTGGAATGCTGGAACGCTTAGAATTGCTTTTATCTCAACATTAACTGGACACATTTTATAAAGCCTCCAGGTATTAAAGATTAATCTGCTTATACTGATAAAATGCTTGGGCAAGTTATTAAAACTGAGCAGAACAAAATTTTCACAAGCCAAGCACAGGGTAAAAATTGCAAGTCCCTAACTTGACAACTATGTTTTTAAAAAACCCTCTTATTACATAAAAAGCTTAAAGCTGAGCAAAGACAGATTAGCACACACTGGTGAAGACTGTTATCAGCACCGAAAGGGTTTGGGGTAAACCACTTCCTCTCTCTGCTGTCTTTGTAGAACAGATTAATTAGTTACTTGTTTTCCACTTCACATTGTGTTGTCTAAATCTGGCCTAATGGTGTCATGTCTGGCGAATATGAATATAGCTAAAAAAGTTAACAGGGAAACAAAAATTAGCCCTTCTTTCTATTCCAAGGTCTCCTTTATCCCACTGTAACTCTTACAGCCCCCAAATGAATTTTTCTTCCTCTAGACCTCACAGGTAAATTGTATAGATAATTTCAGATAGCTGCTAACATAGATTTTATTTTTAGAAACATTTAAAAACACACACTTAAGAAACTAACGAAAAAGAACAGGAACCTTATCAACGCAATAGAGAATTTAATGTTTTTTATAGTCACAACTTATTTCAGATGGTTTTGCCATTTAACATCATTTAAAAATAAAGTTTCTATTATATACATTTGTCAAAATTTATTAAACCAATCCCTTATTCTAACGTTTGAGTTATTGGCAGTTTTCACTATGAAGTGAATCAGTATGCAAAGAACAAACTTACAAGGTGACTTTTGTGGACAATCTTACTAACTAAGGAATAAATTCAACAACAAGGAAGTGTGCTTTGGCACTTTTTATTTTTCTTCTAAAATGTTTGTATTGATTCATTCTCCCAACAGCTGTGTCTGAGGACATCCCTTTCTCTGCCCTCTTGTTAATACCGGTTAGTAGTGTTCAAACAAACAACCAACCATCCAGCATTGCCTTTGGCCATTTCTTTCACCCAGAAGAAAACTGTGTGGGACATTTTTCATGTTGGTCTGGTTCTGGCAATCTAACAGAAAATTATGGAAGCAGACATCTTCATAAACCGGAAGCAAAGAAAGCATAGGTCTCTGTTGGGGTGGAAATAGGAAGATATTACATGAAGTTAACATGGAGCTTTAGACATTGTCAAAGACAGTGGCCTCGGTACTGACATAGACTGCTCTTTTTAACTTATGAACACACATAAAAAATTAAATTTGCTACTAAAAATCAAATAATGATAATGATAGCTACATGAGAGTCAGAAGTGATTTGTTGGACAAATTGGCATGTAAGCCTAGTATCTGTGCCTTATTCAACTCCAAGTCCTTTATAGTTATAGGGCCCTTCTTACTTTTCTCTTCAAATAGCAGGGCTTCCATCTTCATATCCTGTGAAAAATTTCCCAAGGTTATATCCCATTCCTCTGAGGATTCTTAAAGGATTGCAATGCCTCTTATCATTCCCTAAGTTTCCAGATTTTGTTCCTTTCCCTCAGTTTCTGTAATTTATGTTGTGGTTCTGCTCCATATCACCCTATTTATTCCACAAAATAACACAAAACTAGCATTTTACAAAAAGTATAGAGGAAATAAAAGAAAAAATATAGAACAATTCAATATAGAAAATAGGTTTATGCTAGCATGAATTATTCCTATCCTAAAGACTCATCACCTAAACTTTGCCATAGCTTTTTAGTTTTTTGTTTCTTATTTGTTTGTTTGTTTCACGTGATGAAGTGACAGGTTGTGAAGCATATGTCCGAGTTAGTGGACACTTGACAAAATGGCATTTTTGTCATAGATGTTTTGGGCACAAAACATGGTAGGAAAACCAAGTTAGTCCCCATAATTATAAGTATGTTGGGAGGGACAGGGCAGGAAAATCAGTGGGAGAAGCACATAAACACCTGTGTGCACCATGATAAATGTATAGAGGACACTCTGAAGAGGGATGGTGATTTACTGAAAAGTTTCAAAGAGGGATATGGCATGATTAGAGTCTGGTGTCAAGCAAAGCAGTCTAGAAGTAGCATAAAAGACACCACCAACAGAATCTAGCCAGAAGTAAGTTGATTCCTACGAAAGCAGAAGTTGCATACACAGCAAGAAATAATAAAATACAAAACTAAAACTGCAGTATCAAGGATGTGAAGAGTTCAAGAGGTATGAGAAAATTAATGGGTGGGTCTCGATAAAGAAATAGGAAACATAAGTTTTCTTTTAATGTTTCTGAAGGCTCAATGCCTTTCAAAATAGCTAACAATTTGCAAGTTCCTTGTAGAAGGCAGGCTTTTGCATTTAGAAACATTTATTTAGAAAAATGATCAAGAAAGTAGATGCTCTCCCTACTGATATATATGATGAAGTTTAAAGTTAATTTCTTCTGGCTTATTCAATTATTTCTTTGTGTGTGTGTGTGTGTGTGTGTGTGTGTGTGTGTGTGTGTGTTGTTTTATTGGAGTTTTTTCTTTGTAGTTTGTGCCCTCTAAACTAAATCCAGCTATAACAATTTCAGGGTATTATATAGGAGGGAAAGCATAAAAGCATTTTGCCAAGCCACCCAAACTATACATCCTTTGGGAGTTCTACCACTGAGCAAGCAAGAGAAAGAAAATTGGAGAGCAATGCTTTTAAGTAGATGAGAGACGAGAGGCAGATCAAACATTTTGGGCTGAGGTTTAGTGCTGTCAACTCCTCACACTTGCCTTGCATTATGAAGATCTATAGTACAGACTTGAAGGCAGAATCAGGTTCTAAATTTGGAAACCTAACAGGAAATTATTATAGTTCTGTGATTAATTTATGCAAAAGTAGAATCATACAAAATCGTGGCCTAGACTAGAAACCGAGACCCTGTGGAAGCTTCAGAATCTCTAATATTAGTTTACAGGTTATCAGACCTCCTTTGGCAGGGCTGGGGGTGGTGAATTTGTATACTAGAAATCAGGCATCACCTTTAAGCAGACCTTGTGGAGGAATTGGTTCTTTTCTTTAGCTAGTATGTGGTTTCCTGCCTTTTATTTAATGTTTCCAAGGTAATGTTTCCAAATGAATGAGACACAATTTCCTGAGCCTGAATGTGAACAAAATTAAAACTGTATTAACTAGTCCTAGGGCCTCTAGCTCCGGGCCTTACACATTTATAATTTTGATCTTGTCTCTCATTGTGTTAAATTAGCTTCTGTGATTAGCAACCTGAGAACATTGTTGAATTTTTGGCTGTCCTTTGAATCCCAGGGTAAATCTATCATTAGAGATCATAGATTTTAGGCTTTAGATGCAGGGAGAACACACAGAAGCTTCTAACAACTACTAGAAAAGTGAAACAATGGCTCCCAGCCATGGTTCTTTTGCATTTTTGCTATAGGAAAGTATTCCACATTGATCTTTCAGTTCTTATGCTCTGAGGAGTATTTGTAGTGCTGTAGAAAGAACATTTTGCCACCAGCTTTTAGTAGCCAGAGTTTTATACTATATATGTGTACTCTGGGAACCATCTTTTACATTCATGTAGCACAAAAATACTTCAACTTCCCCAGAAATTTCACTTTTGCAAACTTTTCACGTTTCGCGTTCACTCTATGTGTTTTTCCATTTCCCATCATAATAATTTCTTTTATCCTATTGGAAAAGGTTTCAGCATCTAGTCTCTTGAAAAATATATTTAATCACCATTTACTGAAAAGAAACACTATAATTAGATTGCCATATGAAACTTTGTTAGCTAGTCTACTCAATACTTGTTTGAGACAAGATGCTATTATTATTAAAAATATAAAAAAAAACGTTTTCATTGATACATAAATAAAGCTAAAGGGGTCACAAAAACAGAAGGTATAGCACTTCCACTATTTACCCAGATAGTCTGGAATCCAACAGCCTGGTCTGCAACACCCGAAAAGTCTGGAGAGGTGGTGTGATGGCCATGTTCCAACCCCATTCTTTCTCTCTTTTCCCTTCACTCTCATTATTCTCTTCTTCCCCCTCTGCTGTCAAATTCTTGAATATTTCATTAAAGTTAAGAAAGTAAATAGTAGGTGATATAAGGGGTACTCAAGTCATCACCACCATTCTCCATTGCTCGTTAGGGAAGCTTTCTTCAACACCCGAGTGCTACCTTACAACTGCCGAACACATTCATAGACAAGCTTGTACCTGCAGGAGATTCACTGATTCCTTAACACTGTGACTAATTCTGTTTCTCAGTTCAATTAGAAGAGTCAAATGAATGCATCCTAACATTGTGCCAGAACAAGCATTAAGGAAGTGTTGAGGAGACCTTGGTGATCCAAGCAAGTTCTCAGCCTGCCTTTCCTCAACAAACCTCTGTGCTCTCTGTGGAAGAGTCTCTCAGATGTGTGGGATAGAGAGTCTCGATAGAATATTCACAGCCGTAGACCTCTGCCTGACTTCTAAAGAGAAGAGCCCTTACTATTCTCTAGACTAATGGGTTAAGAAAAAACAGAAACAAAAACCAGAACTGGAGAAGCAAGGAAGGTCTGAAATATCAGTCTGCATTAGAAGAAGCAGAGAACACTCTGAAGATAAACAAATAGATCTGGAAGAGAGAGAGTGTGTGTGTATTAGAGAGAGAAGGGAGAGAGATAGAGATATGAACCAAAGCCAGGTTTTAGGGAAAGCGTTTTGGGAAACTTTGGGACAGTGACAGTGACAAGTAAGGCCCAGAGGGAGAACGATGGAAAGGAAGGAAGGATTTTTAGGATCTGTTGCATATCATCCAGTGTAATCCTCTGTCAGTCAAGTTTAAGGGGCTGCAATAAAGATGCAAACTGTCTCCATTTTCACGCTTGAGGCAGAATTTTTTTTTTCCTCTGAATGCAACTCCATGCTGAAGATAGCTCATAAGGTGGTGCAGTTTAATGGAACTCGCCCTTGCTTCTACATTGTCTTTGAATGGTTTCTAATTATTTTGAGTGCATCTATTTCTTCTAAATAAGCTAGCAATCACTCAAGTTGTACTTCTTTTCTAACTTCTTTTTTTGTTTGCAGTTGTTGTTGTTGTTGTTGTAGCCAAGGCCAGGTTTGAACCCGCTACCTTCAGTATATGGGTCTGGTGCCCTACTCCTTGAGCCACAGACACCACCCCTATTCTAACTTCTAACATAGCTCTGGGCACATCTTACTTATCCCTAATGTCCTGTCACCTTTTCTTCCCCGAGTGTGGGTATGTGTGTATGGCTCTGTCTCACTCTTCACTTTGTGAGTGAGTCTTGCCCACTCCAAGTGGTCTTGGTGGGACTATAAATCCAGATGCTTCACCATTTCTTCTTCTTCCCACTACCACAACCGAGGCAGGCTCTCCAGGCCTATGTTGGTGGCAAAAACAACCTTGATCTTTCCCTTTTATTCAGCATTTTCTTTTAAAAACCTTATTATTGTTCTCTCTTTCCCTCTCTCTCTCTCTCTCTCTCTCTCTCTTTCCTTGATATGGTAATATTTTAAAGGATCTGGGGACCATCCCTCTGAATTGTAATCATCAAGAGAGATAGTTGTAAAATTACCCCTTATCATGAAAACAGGAGAAAGTTGACTTTTTGGCAGGGAGAGCCAATTAATGAACACAGATGGCCTACAATCTCCCTCTTAACTCTGCTTTTAAAATCCTTATTTCCCTTATTCCCGCAAAGTTCAGACAGAGCGCTGGTCTCTCCCCTACCACAGTACCCTAGCACAATAGCCTTGAATAATGACTTCTTGCCTATTAGACATTTGTTTCTCCTAGAAATCTGGATCCTGATCAGAGGGATGCTGTAAGGACAGGAATCATGTGCCTCTCAGTTAGTCCAGTGGTAGCTGCTTGAAGACACATTTGCTTCTTCCTCCCTACATATCTGAATTGGCTTTCACTTTCCTTCTCAATCATGTGAATTGCTAAGAATTCTTCCAGGGATTCCTTTCTTGTTTGGAAAGGAATTGTTTAGGACGTTGTCTCACTAATGATGGGTTATCTATACTGTATTGATTCTTGCAAAATCTCTATTAGGTAAGGAGTATAAGTGCAATATTAAAGGTAAAGAAATTTGAAATTCTCAGAAGTTTGTTATTTTTGAAAGAGTCACCAGTTGGTAACAGCAGAATTCTATAAACATATGTATTTTCTAGAAGTGAGCATTGAATTAAAACTTGTTAATCTATACCACATAATCATTCAAAGAGCAAATCATCTCAAAGGTAGAGTTTTGCTTAGTGTCCCCTATTTCCTCATATTCCCTCATGATGATTGTTTTAGAAGGTTAGTATCTCTCAGGACACCTCCTAGTCTGTCAATGAACCAAATTTTCTTTCTCTAAAAGTTTTAGTATTAGTGGAAATGCTTGAATGAAAGAGAGAAAAAGAGAGATTATTTGACTGGGATGATTCATGCATTGGTCAATATCCGTTTTTGTTTTATGTACTCAGCAGGGGATTATCACTCAGTTTCCATGCTTATCTCCTGTACCTACAAGTTCAACTCTTCCCAAACTCAACATCTTCACTTTTATTACTGTCGCTGCCCCACCAGGCTGTATTACCCACTGCAGAGAAGAGCCAGTACCCTGAGACAGTCGGGGCTGCAGTGGGGTAAGTCTAACACTGTAGACTGCTAAGAGGGGAGAGAGAAGGGATTTCTCAAGGCTGCCTCCCTGAGAATTTTGAAAAGCCAGCTTTTCAGTGATAGTTTGGCAGGCAAAGAATTAGACAATTGGGTTTGCTGATTGTCTAGGCTCAGGGCAAAATTATACAGGTGTAGAAATCATCTTCTCACGTTGTTTCAACTCCTGTATTGAGGTCACAATTCCAGTTGAAGCAGTTTCTTGGTGAGGGCTGCTGGCCTGGTGGATCAGGCAACCCACTGGAATGTGGGGCTTGGAAGATATCACAAAAACTATCTTTAAGTTTTAAAGAAGTGATGTTATCTATGGAGAAAATTAATAATCTTTGTGGCCACTAGCTATGTGACTCGAGAGTAACAATTAATAGAGAAGCAAACAAGGGGACGGTGACTAATGATTGTCAAGCAAACAAAGGCACAGTGTCTGATTTTTGTCATTATTTTTAACTAGACCTGTTCCTTTGCAGAGTTTTATGTCCATACCCCAGGTCTCACCTTGCAGCCCCTTATTGATTTGTAAACGATGATTTCATTATTTTCTAATCAATAATTTCCAGTCTCTTTTGTTCCTCTACACTTTCTTACCTCCTTTCACGTCCCTTTAGGATACCAGTCCATATTCCACATTCAGCAGTGTTCTTTGTGACTTTAATAGATGTGGCCTCACTTGTGAGAGAGTGCTCTTCTCCCACCCCCACCTGCTTGCCCCATATGCTATATTCACTTCTCGTCCATTACTTTTAATTTTTGCTAATTTTGTTCCTTTTATTTGAAAGTCTCTTTCAGTACTCTCTATGTCACATTAAGGCCCTCAGCAATTAGGCCATTCTTTACAGATCTATCTATTCTTTGAACTCTAATTGTAATCCTAGTAAGCACAATTTATCCATCAATTTTTCTCTAATTGTGGCAAGTTCATTAATCTTGTCTCTTCAAGGACTGTGCCATAATGTAGTATCTGCATAGTGAACTGAGGAGGAAAAGGATAGATAATAGGCCCTTAATCAATGATCATTTTTTAAGACAAGACTAGGCAATGAGATATAAAGAAGGTATTAGATGGATGAATTTCAGCCCTTCCACTTGAAAAGAATAAAGGATATGTAAGAATGCTATAACCCACAATAAGCTTTTAAGAAGGCTTTTTTTTCTTTAAGATTTAATAGACACACCAAACAAGAGAATTCTTCTTCACAAATGAGATTCCTGAATTCTCTGATGCTTGTTGCATCTTCTTGACAGCCCTGGATGGTAGTGACTATTGACTCAATTTTACCATCTAGTCAACTAAGGTGGTGGCCCAAGATCAAACAGCTGATGTGGAGTTGGGATTTACACATGAGTGTGTTACTTAATACCTTCATACCCTTGCTATGCCTATGGTTGGCGGAATATTGGTCTTTCGAAGACTCCCATGTCCTAAAGCCCAGAACTTGCAACAACATTGTATTACATGGCAAAGGGAAATTTAGGTAGCAGATACAATTAAGTTTGTGAATCAGCTGAGCTTAAATTAGAGGAGTTATCTTGAATTGCCCAGGCTCATTATAAACACAAGGGTCCTTAAGTGTGGATGAAGGAAACAGAAAAGTCAGTGTCATTAGCAATTCCATGTGAGAAAGATTTGACTTGCATTTCTTGGCTTTGAGCATGGAAGAAAGCCTTGGAACAAGAAATGGGAAGCTGCTATAGCTGGAAAGAGAGAGAAAAGGGATTCTCCCTAGAGTTTTCAAAAATCCACAAAGCCATACCACATCTTAGTTTTAGCCCAGTGAGACCTATTTTGGACTTCCAATGTCAAGAATTATAAAATAATAAATTTACGTTTAAGCCACTAAGTTTGCAGTAATTTGTTAAAGCCGAGGTATAAAATCAATACACTACCCAAGCTTAGATGAAAAATATTCCAGTGGTTTAAGAATTGTTAAATAATCATAGAGACATATAGTCCTGATTCCAAAATATTTTGGAAGGTACTATTTAAACAAAGGGAGATTATAATCAGGATGTTATTGTCTCTATTGAAAAGCAATTTATCTTATGTTAGCAAATATTTGATTCTTCAAAAATATTGGAAGATTGAAATAAAGTAAAATGCTAATCCAAGGCAACAAAGATACTTGAAATATCTACTACAGACTCATATTGATGCCATTGCTTTTATTCAACTATATCCCTACTCCCTACATATTAGTACTCTCTACTTATTAGAAAATGGATTATCTTTTAATTCAATCACATTATCTTACAGAAAACTTCTGAATTCACCAATTTATACCTAATATAAAGGGAGAAAAATGCATATATTCACTTTGTATACAAGTGTATATATACATGTATATATATTACTTGCATATATATATACATATACATACACATACTCGTATACAAAGAGACTCTCCGACTTGTATAGCAATTTCACAAACCGAGCTATGTGTCTCATGCAAGTCATATATGCATTCAATATATTAGCTTAAAGATCTCTTAGCATACCCCAAGTTATAAGTCATGACCCTAAATCAGTTATTCATTGAATACTCACTATCTGCCAGACGCTATGGTAAGTGCTTGAGATGCCTTAAGAATTCACTCTCTTTCTTAGAAAAATTTGTATTTCTTGAGAATTTAAAACCATAATCTCATTTAAAATTGTATAACTTCTAACCCATATGATATTTAAAGCCACCAAATCCTGCCACTTTTAAATTCTAAAAGTGATCAGAAGAATGGTTCATAGAATTCAACAAATTTGGGTCCTGCACACCATTACTTATTGGCCAAAACATTGGTTAAAGTGCTAAAAATAAACTTCAGTGTTCTTCTCTGTTAAATGAGAATAACAATCTTTATCCAACACAGTCACCAGAAGTTGTATATGCAATTAGTACATTATATATATAGCATCTGACATTGTGCCTAGTGTACTGTGTATCAAATATTCAGTAATGATTATCATGGCTATTATGCCTGTCTTGCTTTGTTATTTGCTTATTACAACAGGCCCCAGATACTTCTTACTAAAATACAAAGCTAATTCTGTCATGATGTCACCTTGTTGATTTATAGCTTACTTGTACCTACAATTACGAAATTCCAATTGATTTAGAATGTGCCTTACTGTATTGTTTTTCCCGTTTACATCTGAGCAGACTAATCATTCCATTCACTAAGAAGAGTGTTTGCCTGCAAATAGTGGAATGGGGGAGAATGAAGTTCTTTACAGAAGTTCAGCAAGAAAGTCGATTTCACCTATTTCAGACTAAGACGCTATAGATTAACATCTACACCAGTCTTATCTGATAGTATGGAACAAAATTTGGGAAGCAAAAATATTTTATGTGGTTTAAAAAAGAAAAAGAGTACAAATTAGCTGCCACCATTTTAGGGAGATAATTCTGGGATCATCTTTCTAAACAACTGCAAAAGATAATTTAAGTATCTGATACCTAACTGTCATTAATCAATGTGATTAAAAAAATTGAAATAATTAATGTAATTAAGCATATGCTACCTAAAACAATGCCTCTCATCTATCCGTTTGTCCATATATCTACCTACCCATCATTTTCTATGATTTCTCCTCATTGATTTCCAAAGAATATTTTGATAATATTGAAATAAGGCAGTTTAGTTTCCTTGTGCATAATTTTTATGAGCAACTAATTGTTAAACATGTTTTATTTTCCTTGGCAGGTTTAAGTACGTTTTTAAAAACATTTAAACTATTAGCCACAGTTATACAGACATATTTATCATTTTTTGGCAAGAATAAAAGCTCCCCATTGAAGCCCAATAAATAGCCTCTAATGTTTATTTGATCAATAAACAATTAAGTCAGGATCCAAAGGTCAACAAAAATGCAGCCAGAATCTATGAATGTGTTGCTCTGCCTTGGAACCAGCCGTTTAGCCTTGATACATACACTTCCCAATTGAAAGCAGGCATTTTGCATATAAGCCACACACCGTGTTGTGTTGATCAGAGAAACTCTGGGTTGGAATCCCAGTTGACCATGCACACCTGCAATGGCTCAGCTTTTCAATCTGTCTCCTCCAGACACTAACCAGGTAGGAAAATGGGTGGGGTGGGCTGCAGTCCCATGAGTATACCTCCACCCTAACAGCATGCAAATGATTTAACAGAGAATCATCCAGCATTTTGGAGCAAATCATCTCCCTCTTCACATGGCCACTATCAAATTAAAAATGTATTTGACCATTTGGGATGGATATTGAAGACATGGATGTTTTCAAACAAAGGCTCTTGAGTAAAACATATAAGACTGACAAAAGAGTGTTTTCATTAAAAGTGAAAGTCGTTCTTTCTTTTCCCTTTTCTTTCTTCTGTATATAAAGGACACGCTATATTTGTAACATCTAGTGGATGGAAATGTTCTGTATCTAAGCTGTGCATTACAGTAGCCACGAGCCATGTGTGACTAAGAAAAATGAAGTTAGAATGATGAAAGAACTAAATTTAAGTTTTAAGTAATTTAAATTTAAATAGCTATTTATGGCTAGTGGTGACATTAGATAGCAGGACTCTAGGCATTTAAGAGAGCATTTTATAGTTCTTTGAAATTTGGGATTGATGAGAATTAACCAAATAAACATTCTGGCAAAAATAAGATCAAAATCAATATAGGTAAACAGAAGGGCAAAATCATTATTTTAGCTATAATCTTCAGTGCAAAGCGTGAACCCTTCTGAAGTACAAACTATGTCTTTGACAACCATAAATATTTTGTTCTGGTTGATAAACTATTTTGATCACCATGATGTTATTGAATACCATGAACATACAGTTTCCAAACGATGACACTTATAAAAAGTATGTTTCTCACAAACTCTCTAAAAGTAAAAGTAGTAAAAATCAGAATATTATATATATATATGTCTGTTTGAGAATTATGTTATTATAGAGACTTCTATAATAGTAGTAAAAATCAGAATATTATATATATATGTCTGTTTGAGAATTATGTTATTATAGAGACTTCTATTTTGTTGTTATACTCAAAATAATACCCCACCAAAATGATGCTAATAAAGATACTTCTCCTTACTCACCTGAAAATAACACCCTGAGATAACAAAAACACTATGGCACTCTAACTTTACCATAGATGAAAAAGAGGGCTTTCGTAACCCTAATCTTTGGAATATTAAGATGAAAAAGGATGGCAGGAAGAGAATTAGTGGCATATGACAATATGCAAATCAATCTAATACTCTTGCAGGGAGGATGAAATTAGGGAGAGGAGGCTGGGCCAAAAAGACGTTTGCTTATTTACCCCTAATGAAACCTAGAAAGTCTTAGGAATTAGAGGCTATAGATGATCCTGAAAATCAGAGGAAAGTATAATGAAACAGAGGGAATGTCTAAAAGTGTTGTAAGTTAGACCTCTACCCCATGCAGGCAGGGAAGACTCACCACCGCCCACCCCAGAGGACTGTATTCCAGAGAAGTGTTTCTCTAACTGTGGTGCCAGTCCCAGATCTGGGAACCCGTTAAGAATGTGCATTCTCTGGTCCCACCTCAGATCTCTTGAATAAGAAATTCTAGAGATCTGGCCCAGTCAATTATGTCTTGGCATTTCTGATATGTGCTCAAGTTTGAAAAACGCTGCTCAAGGGAAATTCAACCAATGAACCTTTGGCCTTATTATCCTGGACAAAAGTTATTTAAATTCAATACTGAAAACAAACGAATCAAGTACTTGCTGAAAGTGTACTGCAGAACTGGACCATTTGGGTACCTAAACTTGTTCCTTGAAAATTGGCTATAGCCAAATCTTATTTTAGTTGGCTGCAGGGATGACATGGCAGCAGAAAGCAACTGGTTCACCATGTCATATAACTGGAACTACAAGTCTGGGGCCACTGTACCTGATCATAGTAGGGAGACAGCTGATGTTTCTTCCAAGAACTATAACTCAAAGGCCACTTTCCATATCTGGACATCTTATTAGGGCAGCAGGTTCAGGCAAGAAGTCCAGGATTTTACCAGTTGAATTGCAGAACATGAGTAAAGTTCTTTAGGTACACTGTGGGGTGTAGCTTTTTTAAATACTGGTTTTCCCAGTCCAAAACCTTGAAACTTAAGAGACAACAAGTCAGTCCTTTTTCCACATATAATGGGGTAGGCATAAGGTAACATTCATAGACACACTCAGTCACACTGTGAAAATGAGAGGCAGATCGCAGATACAGGTTTATTGCAATTCTGATATCCAGCCAATCAGTACCTGTTCCTCGGCTAGAGCTCAGTTCTACTCTTTGATAGTTGTTCTTTATATCCCCTGGCTGTCTACCTCTGGATCAAAGTCATATGTTCTTTTCTATAAATGTAGCCTGTGTTTATAGCCGAGGAGGTTTTTCTGCCTATTTCCTGCACATAGAAATTTCAAAAGTACTTTTCATTTTATACTGTCTTATTTTCAGACCAAGCTGATTTAACTCTTTTAAAAATATTGTGGGATTCTTATGTATCAATAGCATTAGACTAAAGTCATATGTATCAATCCATAAATGATTTTAGTTCATTTCTTCTCTACCTAGTGCTCAAAACTTTGTGAACCAGCACCCTTACCATTTCTCCAAGCCCTCATAGTTAATGCAGAGGATTTGTAAAGCACATCCTTTCAATCCTGACGGAGCCTGTTTTCTATCCGAGAGTGTCCATGGAGGCACAGTCTTAGATCTTTGTGAGTTCTTATCAAAGGATTTTATAATCTTACCCTAGGTTTGATCTTGGGCCTAAAGGTCCTTTTTAATTTAGAATTTGCTGTCCAGAGAGGCAAAGATAAAGAAAAGTTTTGTTTTCAAACTCACCAAGTTCTGGATCCTTTATATTTAACGGTTTATTCTTTAGCTAATTTCTCTCTCCTTGCATTAATCACAGGCAGTGAGATGAAGTCGGGTGGCACTTTCTGTCTTCTGCCTGGAAATCATTAGCCACATCATCGAGTTCATTTTCTGTTTCCCAAGTTGCCACAGGCTATAGAGTTGCCAAACTTTATGTCACTGCATAAGAAAAGTTTCCTTTTCTCCAATTTCCAATAACATTCTCCTTAGTTCCTTTTAAGCCCTCACTGTCAGTCTTCTTGAGCTGGCAAGGTTCCTGCTAACCTGAGGCTTTCACTAACAATCTGTTGAAGGCCCTTTAAGTTTCCTTCTGGTCCTAAAGCTAGTGACATATGTTTTAGGTTTTTGTTACAGCAATACTCCACTTTCAGGTTGCTATAATAAAAAACCGCTGCAACAACAACAACGTATTCTATTCATGAATCTACAGTTTGGACAGGGCAAGATGGTGCCGGCTCATCCCTGCTCTACCAGGTTGCATCTATAAAGGCTCTAGTAGGAAGAAGGATCCGGTTGCAAGATGAGGCCCTGTCATGACTGAAAAGGTAGTGCTGGCTGTCAACTGGAAGTTCCACCACCACAGTGAGCCAGAACCTAAGTTCATTTCCATGTGGGTCCCTCCACAGGCTGATTGGGCTTCCTCACAGCATGGTATCTGGGTTCTGAGATCAGGAGTCCCAGGACAGCAAAGTCATGATATTTTCATGGAGAATCACCATCACTTAGCTCAAGCTCTATTAGTTGAGGCTTGTGCAGGTTCAAAGAGAGGAGACATAGATTCTGGATCTGCATGGGGGAATGCCAAGATGCCAAAAGAGTTGATGGGACAGAAGCTATTGTTTCCACTACATTTGGTTAACTATGTCACAAACTGACTTTCAAAAATGAGAATTAGGTAGCAGAAATATGAGGAAACCACATGGGCTATATGAATTCTTACTAACGAATTATCTTTTTAGAGCATCTCTGAAGGGAGGATGTAGTGTCTGGCTGACTCGTATATTGACTGATGTGCTCTCAGTAGTGGGTAAGGAACCCACTAGCTCAAGGCCACATATGGGCCTTCAGATCCCCACATGCTGCCCTTCCATTGAATCCAAACTTTACATACCAAACCCGTTTATTAAAAGGACTAGTTCTGCAAAGTCTGGATTCAGTCAAAAGGTTGCACTCAAGAATTCAGAAAGCCACAGGTTCCCCACCCCTTTAACCATGCTCTAGGGAAAGGCTCTTCTTTAAAAAGGAGATAAGAATGAAAGTCTCAGACTCAACTCTTAGCAAAGAGCTGGTACAAAATTAGCATCCATAACATATTAGGTCTCTCTCTCTCTCTCTCTCTGTCTCTCTCTCTCTCATATATTTTTATTGCTGTGCTAGCCTACCAGGTTGTAATAATGCAGTCTATTTTTATTTTTTTTTAAACAACAGAAATTTTTTTTTCCACGGTTCTGGAGGTTAAAAGTCCTAGATCAGTCTTTGGTTTCTCCTGAGTCCTCTCTCCCTGGCTAACAGATGGTCACATTCTCACTATGTTCTCACACAGTTTTTGCTCTGTTGTCCCCACATTCTCAATGTCCTTTTGTGCATCCAAATCTCCTTTTCATATCAGAATACCAGTTAGATTGGATGAGAGTTCTTAACAGCGTCATTTTAAGTTAATTACCTCTTTTCAGGTCCTATTTCCAAACCCAGCTGCATTCTGAGGTCCTGAAGATTAGAGCTTCAACATATGAAATGTGGGGGGACACAGTCAGCCCCTAACACCTGTGGCTGTGGGAGAAAGCATAGGTCATCCTGGAACACATCTACAAATCATTACTGTTAAATCATTACTGTTACCAGCACACAAATGGTTCTGCTGGTTCTACACAAGCCTGCTTTTTTTTTTTTTTAATTGTTGGAGATTCATTGAGGGTACAAAGAACCAGGTTACACTGATTGCAATTGTTAGGTAAAGTCCCACCCCAAAAAGATCTGTCACACACCGTGACTCCCCACCCCCTTCCCTCTCTCTACTCTTCCCTTCTTTGATCGTGGAAATTAAGAAAGACGATACTGGCTGTATCATGCAGTCTATTTAAAAAAACAAATGTATCAAGCACATTCTATGTGCCAACATCATGTAGTACAAAAATGAGTGAGGGGGGCGGAGCAAGATGGCAGCCGAGTAACAGGTTCCTTGCGGCTGGGCACAGTGAGACTGGGGAGAGAGGACTTCAGGCATCTCTGGCAGGTGGGATCTACCCAGGAACTTCCCCTTGGGGACACAGGGAGACAGCGTGAGGCTTCTGGACACCCCGAGGAAGGCAAAAGCAGCAGAGACTGGGCAAGTGGTTGCGTCTGTTCTTTCGGTCTGATCCTGTTGGCAGCTGTGGGTGGGGCAACAGTGGGACTGCAGGCTGGAAAGGTCTTGCCTGTGAGCTGTTTGGGTTTCTTTTGGACTTGGCACTCGGTTG
>CAUYRH010064728.1:0-12492 GCA_963574655.1 Perodicticus potto | reverse complement strand
TTTTCACATAGTAAATGAGAAAATATCATGAATGTTATATTAATCAAGTTGATAAAAATATCTCCGATTGTATGGGAAGCCCGCACACTGTACTCCAAGACTGAATTATTGTACACAGTTATGACTCAATAAAAAATAATTAAAAAAAAAAGAAAGATCAATTGATCGGTAATTTGGCAGCTGTATTGTAATGCAGAGGTCAATTCTATAAGCAGAGATATTTGTTGAGAAGTGATTAAAATAGTGCAAGTAGTGCAAGTGAAAGAAAAGAGTGTTGTGGTAGAGGAAGTAAGAGTGGATACAAGGGCAAGACATGGACCTGAGAGGTGCTTAGGTTGTAGAAAGAGCAGAAGTAATTGGATACATTTATTGAAGTCAGTGATGTCTTAGGATAGCAAATGAGGACAATGAGATGCTTTGTGGTGGTGTTAGCTGAAAAAAAATTCAAGGAGAATTCTGGGGAAAGTGGGGTAGTGAATAACTACTAGTTTAGGCATGGTGAGTGTGATATGCTGTAACCATCTTTACTTGGTTAGAAATGATAGAATTTTACAGAGTGTTGTATGTATTTGCAGCCCGAGTCACTTCTATGATGAAGTTATCTATTTATCTTAGGAAAAAGGCTGAATTTTGATTTAGAAGTTATTAATTGAGTGAGAAGAAAGAATGAGTGGCATAACCTGAGGGGAAGATATAAGAAAACAGACTGGTAGTGAAGGTAGAGAAGTGCTGGGATAAATAATGAATCCCTTTGAACTGTGATATATGTGTACCATGGAATATTATGCGGCCTTAAAAAAGGATGGAGACTTTATCTCTTTTACGTTTACATGGATGGAGCTGGAACATATTCTTCTTAGTAAAGTATCTCAAGAATGGAAGAAAAAGTATCCAATGTACTCAATATTATTATGAAACCAATATATAATCGCCCACACTTTCATGCAAAATATAAAACACAACTATAGCCTAGGATGAAGGAGGCTAGGGAGGGAGGGTAATAGGCAGGACCTCACCTTTGGTGCATATTGCAAGGGTACTCATCAAATCTTTTAAGAGAAGAGTATAAATATCTTAACACAATAATTAAGTTAAGTGAGGTGAAGACTATGTTAAGTAGTTTGATGTAAGCATTCCAAATTGCATATAAAATCAGCACATTGAACCCCACAAATGCATTAGTGTATACAGTTATGATTTAATAAAAAAATTGTTAAGAGAAAAAAAGAAAAGAAGTAAGAATGCTTACGACTTAACAAATTTACCATTTTTCATTTGGAAATGAGATTCAGCCCCTTCAAAGTCCATGAACATTTTGGAACACCTTAGGCTGTTAATTGGCTGCTAGCTGCTCTAGATAATTAAATACCGCTCACTCACTGTCCTTAATTTAGTCTCTAGAAACCTTCTTTATATCTGTTGTCAATCAAGATTTCCTGGTTAAAGGGGTCATTCATTTTTTTTTTTTTATAATGGATTTTAAAAAAAAATTTATTTCTGCCTGAGCAAAAATCTTTAGAAAGAATTTTTTAAATACTTCAATAAAGTATTTAGACACATTTCTACAGTATTTCCTGACAGCGAAAGTTTTCTCAAAGGTCCATAAAGTTCTCAACTACGTCATTTCCAAAAACTAATACCAGAGAGTGGGGAACAGGGAGGGGCAAATGCCAAGGCTGAGACTTTCACTGCCCTCTGCGGAGTTGTTAGAAAAGACAATATGATGTGAACCTCATCCCAACCTCAATAACCCTCTATCTTTCTGGGATCAATAAAGTAAGGAAAACCTTCAGAGTATCTGGGGTTGAATTCAATACTGCCCTCTGAGCGTGTTCCCTTGTTTCAGCAAATTCATTGGCACATAAAATCTTTCTTTCATAGATTTATTTTTAGCATACAAAAGCTTCCAATTTCAACAAACTCCCTTTCAGCAAAATACCATGTGAATGAATTTCTCCAATAGTCAAAGCAGCCAGAATAGTCCATTAGAATTCTATGCCCTCAGATCTGAAAGATAAGCTACTTAAGAGACAAAACTCATCCTTCCCAGTGACTTTTTTTCTATTTTCTGTCTGAGAATGATCCTCTTTGGGGAAAATTTTTCAGTAAGAGTTCATTTCCCTTCTTAATCTCTATCTATCTGCTGTCAAGGACTGTGTACTTGACTGAAAGACATAGTATTTAGGGAGATAACTGAGATCATTTCCATTCAGGATACTACATTTGAAACTAAGTACAAAAGTTTTGTAATTATCCATTATTTGAATTGTCTTAACTCTGACACTTCCATTAATGGAGATAAGACAGTTGATGATCAGGAAAATTTTAATGTAGCTAAAATGCAGAAGCCTTCAGGTAAACTGCCTAAGTACAACTTGCATTGGTGACTGGGTGGTAGAATTCTCACTTGCCTAAATGCAAATCAGGTGGAAAAGAAAGAGGAAGAGCTTAGGTATTTGGAGGGTGGGTGGAAGGGAAGGAGGAAGCCATCACAATAAGTTGTATTTAATTTGTAGCCAGAATCTTAGTTTAATATTGTTAAGAATGATACACCAGAAGATCATTAATTATTAAGTGATATGATTAGAGTCCAGTCCAGAGGTATGATAGTGTCATACCTCTGGACTGGACCCTAAATTAAAAAATAAAGTTAAACTTACCGAGGAATTAAAACACACATTTCAGTGCCTTGTGCAGTAAAGATATTATCATGTTTCTTTTCACTTGCAGTTTAACTCAAGAGTTTAGAAGGGATTGAGATTTTAGATAATTTTTTTGGTTTTAGTTTTAGTGCAGATGGGCTTCTATATGAAGATCTTACAGGCTTAAGTTCAAGAATAACAAGGTTCCTGGAGGAATAGGCTTGTGGCTAACAAATCGAACTCAGGACCCATACTAACTGAATTTTTTTTTCCTGCCCCTCTTTTTCCTCTACCGCTGGGGCCCCCCCACGAGGCTGGGGTCGCAGGGGCGGGAAGGAGGTGGGGCAGCTCTCCGGGCAGCCTAGGGGCGGAGCCAGCTGGGCAGGACTTCCCCTTCCGCGGGTCCGGGGAGAGGCGAGGCCGGCGGACGTCCCCTACCTGAATTTAAATTTTAGCTTCTTTATTTATTAGTTAGACATCCTTGGACAAATTAGTAAAATTTTTTATACTTCCGTTTTCTCATTTCTAAAATTAAAATAATAATTATTTCACTGAGTAAAATTGTACTCAGTTGTAAGAATTAAATAAGTTAATGTTACTAACTATATGCAACTGATATTAGCTGTTGTTACAATTACTATTGTTAGGCTATATTATAAATTGAGAGAAGTTCAGGTATAAAATAGAGTTAGGAGAAGAAAATATAAAGCAAATAGGACCTCTTAATTCCATATTTTGTCAACTGCTGACTTCCCCAAAAGACCACCAGAATTATTTTTTGATCAAACAAAGCTAACTTTACTGGATCTACTAAAAAAAGAGAAAAAAATAATGTGGTTGAATTTTAGTTTTGTACACAGTAGTCAGGTGAGAATAAGTATAGGATTAGAGGGTCCTGGGTCAAATGGCTTAAGGTGAGATTTTCAATGTATGAAACTGATTATAAATGAGTAAACTTCGTGGCATAATAGTTTTGAACTGACAGAAGATCAGGACAGGGTCTTGAAACCAGTCTTAATTAATTAACTATTACTTGATGAAAAAACAGGTGAAAATCTACTCCTCCCATAAAAGACCTGTTTATCCAGACAACTAAATTGTTTGTACAGATAGGTTTGTTAGCTGTAATTTGCTGAGGGTAACAAAATATGTGTTGGTTGATAGCCTCATCTTTCCAGGTCAAAGTTTTCTGGAGCAATTATGAAACCAATGCTGATCTATGCCCTTCAACTTAAGCCCTGATGGTTAAACTATAACAATGCAAATAATCTGAGTCTGAAGCTTAAAAGTAGACATTAGAATATTGATTTTATATATATGGTACTCTGAGAGACATGTATCTTGTAGGACTCTTCAATATAAGAATAGAGAGGTAAGAGAGGATTGTTGGAACTTATTTGGAGTGATGGTGGTGTCCTTATGGCTGGCAACTCTGAAATTTTATGTGTTGTCTCTGAGACAAGTAACTTAGAAGCTGAGGCACTTCTAGGTAGGAACTGCTCTGATTCATGTGTGTTCAGATTCATAGTAGGATTTTAGATTCTTTATTGAAAGGAACCACTGAGGCCGTGGGTATTGGATGCTCTGACTATTGGGGTGCGAACTAGATACAACATGAATATGCTACTGGATTTCATGCCAGAACAAAAACATGCTAAGTGTGGTGGGTTTGTAACATAGATTCCTAAGAGGTTTTTACCTGGGGAGGAAAGTGGGAGTGAGGATAAATTGGAAAGTATCTGTTAAAGAGTCAGATTGTATATGAAGCCGGCACACTGTACCCCATGATTGAACTAATGTACACAGCTATGATTCAATAAAAAAAAGAGTCTCTTAGAGATCTCAAGTTTAATAAATATATATAACCCATAGATATTTTAGTTGAGAATGCAAGATTTATTCTTTAGGCTTCTTATCAATTATCGATATCTGGCTTAATTTCCTATATGTCTCTACCACTCTTCAATAAAGAATGGTATTTACTAGTATAAGGGCAAAAAAACTTCTTGTTTCTTTCTACCCTCCTACATTCTTTGGCTAGAACCTTATAAAATTGGACTGACAAAATACAATTAAACAAGTGGAAAACAAACAGAAGTTTATTAAGATGTGCAGAGATGAGTAACTCAAAGGGGTGGGTAGAACTTGGGTTGATATGGAACCTTAAAATAATGAATGTTCAGAAAAGTGACAGGACAAAGGACAAGGACTTTGAGTTTCTATGGTGGCAAATTGGGGGAAGACAAATGGAAACTAATGGTAGATGAAAGCTGGTATAGAGGAAGGAAGAATAACCCCATACTTTCCTTTTTGGAGCCAACTCCTATTATTAAACATTAATAAAACAAAACAAATAGAAGGTCTTAACATGTACGTTTCATACACACATTGGAGACACCCAGGGATTGAATGAATGAATAGTTTTCCAAGAGGAGACTTTGAAATATGACTTATTCAGCATCTTTAATAAAGCACCGTAACTTATTAAAGAAGTAGCAACTTGAGGGAAGGTAAATAAATGACAGAAAAAGACTAGCTAGTAAAGCTTGCTAACGTAGAATTGTCTGGTGCTGTCTCCAGTTGATGTGTCTAAAGTTGTCTTCAGTGGTGAACCTTTGTTCCCCCTGGTATAGAGTGGAGGTAAATGAAATGAAATGAAATGAAAACTATTTTTTCTCTTTGTAAACATATATCTCCTGCTTTTAGACCAATAGAGAAAGTACGCAGAACTAGTCTATATATGTTTCTGTCTTCAAATCAATGTTCTTTCATATTTTGAGGTGCATACTCTGGCCTCCCACATTCGTTAGTAAGATTTATTATGTAGATTCCTCTCCTGCCATGCTAGAGCTGATGAGGGCTGTGGTTTGTAGTGATTTGTTATGTAGATTCCTCTCCTGCCGTCCTAGAGCTGATGAGGGTTGTGGTTTGTGGTGATTAACTTGAGTCCTTCCTTGTGGAATGGGAAGGAAGGACGACTTTTCATATGCATTTCCTTTTCTTAAGCATACAGGGGGAGAGCACAGAGTTTTTCTGTGTCAGCTATCTTCTTAGTTGTGTTCAGCTCAAAATAATCTTTATGGCAAGATACCACATTTTGGGGGTGGCATATTATATTACCCTTCACGAGGATCAGAAGATCAGAATATCAAGAATATCCTTTCAAAGATACAGCATAGGTCTACAGGAGCAAGAATGTTCTTCTTACATTTTCAACTCTACCCAGAGGGTTGCAATGATTGTGAATTTTATCCCATGCATCCCTAAGTCGTAACATTCCTGAACCATGTCCGCTTTATGACTATCCCCAGTCGGAGGGTTGCAGGAAGGGTCACAGTCAACAGTGTCACCAAACATGAATCGTCTTTTCTATGCATATAGAATAATGCCTCCTCCAAAAAACCGAAGTCAGGCTTGTATAGTTGCAGCTGCTCCCGTAGACCTAGACCATGACCTGACATTCTATCCTTTGCCATGCTTTGCTCTTGATAAGACAGAAGACATGACGTGGATGGTTTGCCCTTATGGGCCTAAGAGTAAACAATATTCTCACCAGAATTCCAGGAAGAAAACAGTGATGCTCACTCACATTTTACTTTTATTTGTTCACATTTTCCAATCAAGTAGTCACTTTGGAAAAGAGATTATTTCAAGATTCTCCTTAAATAGAGGTTTGCTGCCCGTCTTTATTCCCAAAAGAGGCTTGTTACTTTTCATTTTAGGAAACGGTTCATTGTACAGACCAACAGTGAACTTGCCTAGCCCTGAGTCCCTATGGCTGGCCTCAGGGAACACCAGGGAATTGAAATTCCTGGCAGATCCATCTCTGTAATAAAACCATTTTTCTCGAAATTGATTGCTTGCTCTCCTGGAGACCTGTGTCATTTTTTTTTTCTGGTTACTCTGCTTTTCAAAGCATACTGGTTATTACTGTGATTTTAAGAAGGATTGTTTCTGTGTTTAAAAGAAAAAAAAAAGTAGAGGTGGACTTTTGGCATCCCGAGTCCAAGTCCCTCACCAATGACTCAGTGTGAATTTTTGACATTAATGAAGAAGCAAGACTTCTACCAGCCACCTTCCTTTTCTATGATTCTTTAGCCAAAAGATGGCCTGGCACATTCAATCCATTGTTCAATGTTATCCAGCATCTGCCTGGTGCCAAAACAGGAGTTGGGTTCTACTTTCTTGCAGTTTAAAATGTGGCTGAGAAATACATTGTGGTAAGTCAATAATGACACATAAAATAAATGTGAAAATAAAATTCAGATTTCAGTATCTGTAAATAAAATTTTATTGGAATCAACCATGCTCATTGGTTCACATAACATCTGCGGCTGCTTGCACCCCCCAAGGGCAGAGTACAGTGGCTGTAAAGACACAGCGTGGACCCACAAAAATCTAAGACGTTTACTATCCAACCCTTTACCAAAAACGCTTGCTGGCTCCCATATACATTACTTGAATGACAGCCCACTGTATTCAATACTTTAAACTCTTGCAGCTCTGTTCATGATATTATCTTTACAAAAACCTATGAATTAGAGAGGCAGGTATCATTATCTTCATTTGACAGTCAAGGAGGCAGTTGTAACAGATCTTAAATTAAAGACTCAGTACAGCAGCCATTCTAAAAAACCCCACTTCAGAACCATGCTTCATCCTTGCCAAAAACTTAAACTGGCATCCTCGTGTTTTGCAAGCTTTACATTTGTGTGCAAAATCTTCCAGCTTTCCTTTCTGTGCTCAATCCCTTCCTACCCACCCCCCCAAGGCTACCCCCTTCATCTCACTCTGGGTAACAAATGAGAAATTTTGAGGACTGTTGAGCACTATAAATTTTCACAGCAGGGCTGCTTTTCAGCCCAGGAACTTGGGTAATTGTCACACATTGGTAAAATTCATAGGAGACAATGCCTGGGAATCAACAATTCCATCTGCAAGAGGCTGTTAGGGATGCATAGGTCAAGAATCCTGTCCTCGGTTAGGTGTACAGAGTGAAAGATATTGTTGGCCTCTTTTTAAAGTTCTTTTTTGGTTATTTGGATTGGTTTACTATTATTGATTTTAAACCTATATTCATATGTTAAAATACTAAAAGGAAATGCCAAAAAAAATTTTTTAGTGTTGCCTTTGGCTGGAAAGATGATATGTATTTCATTCCTAAATATTCCATACTTTTCACATTTTTAAAGAATTCATTTAAATATGTAAACAGACACATGCAAAAGTGTATGTGCATTTTATGGATCTCTCTACAAAGACTGTATCCTTAATCAAAGTTTGGTCAGGTTTCCCTGAGCCCTTTTCTTCTGCTAGGCTTTGTCTTTGGTCTGCCTAGACAAGTTTTAGAAAGAATCCCACGAAGTTGCTTTAGAGAAAATGCCCCCTCCATGGTTTCTGATCGCCCTTGGTACCTGACCAAACTCTTCATCCCCTATCCTTGGTATCTGACTACCCTGGCTGCTTTCAACAGGAATCCTGTCAAGTTGGTTTAGGAAGAATCCTTCTACTCTTGATGCTTTGTTTTAGTAATTTTTCATCCTGTCATGCACTCCCAGCTCACTGGTTGTAAGTCTCCAGCTGCCCATATCCATTCTGAGTTGAGCCCCTTCTCAGTATCCCATTGTGATAGTTTTGACACTTTTTACAATATTCCTGAATAAGTTGGCTTTGCCATTTTAGCAAGTGACAGAATAATGCTTTAACACCCTCAGAGAACCCTACATTTTAAAAGTTATCTGATGGCACATTTTATCAAAGACCCCATACAAGTCGTGCTCCAGACACACTCCCAATAAACCAATTACCTTCCCCACCTCTTTGTCTCAGCTAATAGAATTCCAACCATGTAGAACTTACTTCACTTTTTTTTTTATCTATAAACAGTGTTTCAAAAATATGCAAATATAAAAAAGTTCTTCCTGTCTTTGGTTTTCTCCAAATATCCCACCAAACCAATTTTTGCCGTCTTTGCTGATGAAGGCCACAATCCCTTGCACTCTCCCAGCAGGTCACAGCTCTGGGGGCCAATTACTGGGCCCGACTTACACTGATGCTTCAGGACAACTTTAGCTTTGATAAATCACAACATGGAATACTATGATAATGTTATCCTGCCTCTGAACAAACTTCTGAGTTATGTAGAACACAGGTTATTTGTTAAGCAAAATGTGCACTTTCAACAACCCAGTTTTTAGTGCTTGGTAAATATCTTCCAAGCACAGATGCCCAAAAGTGAGAGGAAAAGTTAGTGATAGTTAGGCAGAGTAGAGGTCTGTGTTTAATGTTTAAAAGGCTGAGACAAGTGAGCCAAGGTCTAAGCATGCTACTGATGTGACTGGCTCAGCTTCACTCTGCCAGTGAGACAGTGGACCTGGGCCGGTAAAGGCCAGTAGGTTATAAGTCAGTCAAGTGGACAAAAGAAGAGACATTGGACCATTTAAGGGGCACGAAAAACTTGTCCAGCATAAAACATCTTTAGTCAATCTAACCACAATGACAAAAACCTCTACTATTCTAAGTAAATTATTGTATTATAAAGACACCATAATACTAATGGCTCCAGTTAAAATTCAGTTAATTTTTTTTGTTTATTTTTTGAGATGGCATTTCACTCAGTTGCCCTGGGTAGAGTGCCATAGCATCACAGCTCACAGCAAACTCAAACTTCTGGTCTCAAGCAACACTCCTACCTTAGCCTCCCAAATCAGTAGCTAGGGCTACAGGTGCCCTTCACAAAACTTGGCTAGTTTACCTATTACAGATGGAGTCTCACTTTGCTCAGGCTGGTCTAGAACTCCTGAGCTCAGGGGATCCACCTCCCTGGGTTTCCCAGAGGGCTAAGATATCAGCCTGAACCACTGCTCCTGGCCACACCAGTTAATTTCTCAAAGGGCAAAAAATTCAACATTACACTTCAAGAAGCATTTGAAGTCCCTGTTACAGGCATAGTTTTAGGCCACGCTCTCTGGGGGACAACTGATAGCACAATGTAGCTGTAAAGGCAGGCACACGGGATTGGTTATGTAAATAACCATAAACCCTGTAAAGGGATTATGGGGAAACCTGCCCTTTTCTCTTTGGTTGGTTTACTGAAAGATCAACTCACGGCTATGGTAGATTAATAAGAGAAAGGTTTATTTCCAAATACCATTCACATGGGGGAATCACAAGAATGATTACCCAGAGTCTCAGTGATGGTCAGAGATTTTTAAAGATGCCTTTTAGAAGGGAGGGGGGAGAGTGTGAAAAGTACACATGCAGCAAGTGGGTGCCGGGAGTGTTTGTGCGTAGTAGGGTGGAAACAGACTGATTTCTGGATTGACCTAAGAGACAGGTGTAATGCTTCAGATGACCTTAGGGCCAGGTCTATTACTAAGCAAAAAGGATGTCAGCAGCCCTTTCTGATGCTAAACCAGGCTACTCAGGTTTTATGTAGACAGAGGAAAAGTTTCTTCCAGTGTTTTCTGATCATGAATGGGCTTTAATTCAAAATATTCTTTATACTAAGGAATCATGTTTTAGAGTGAAATTTCCTTAGATCCGTCACCTTGTGTCCTGAAGGAACAAATGTTTTTTAAAAGCTTTTTTCACTTCATTATGAACTAACAGGAGGTATTTCCATATGATTCATCAAGTGAGCTCAAAAGCACCCAAAGTGCTCCACACTTTAATGAGAAATTTGCTAATCACTTGTTTGGATGTCAAGGCAATATCAAATTGCTATAAAGATTTCAAAATGCTTAATCTCAATTCAGGAACTTGTATAATTTCTGAATGAGTCTCACTGAAGTCTATAAGAAACAATTCAGGGCTAGGACCCTGAATTGGGAAATCTTTGTCTATACTACAAATTTATTAAATCTGGCTGCACATTAAACACATTTGAGAGCTTTAAAAATAATCCACTCTCAGCCCCCACTTGAAACTCATGACCTCTCTGGGGAGGAAGGATGACATCAGTATTTTTGGCATCAGAGGAGTAAATTCTTAAAGTCTAAGGATTTCAAGGACAGTGTATAATACCTGTGTGAGTAGATACTTGCCTTTTATTAGTACACAATTTATGTGACAAGCCAATGTCAGGTGCAGACGCCCATAAACCACGTTAGAGCATTACTCCCGGGTGAGTGAGCTCCTTTGTGTTGACAAAGCCAAGCATTAGTATCTACACAATAGTTAGCTAGTAACTGATGCAGATAGCTATAAAAATCTTTTAGTCCTTTAAAAATCCTGTGTCTTTTTATTTGTGTCGAAAAGAAAGTTATGGTTACTGTAAAATATTTGGAGAATATGAAATGAGTTAAAGAAGAAAAAGAAAGATTCTCTCTATTCCTATTACCCCAAAGATAGCCACTGCAAATATGTAGGTGTATCCTATTCCATATATACACTTTTGTATATAAAATTATGTACATTTTAAAAATGATGATTACATATGTATAATGCTGTATCTTTTTACATGTCCCATTATTAGAGGAATTTTTATCATATTAATAAATATACGTCTTATAGTTAAATAACTATGTGGTATTTGTTTAACCAATCATCTATTGTCAAACACTTGGATTATGTCAATTTTCTTCATAGTAATGAAGGGAAGATCTTTTTAATATATGTAACAAATTCCTTGTTAGGAACTTTGCCTTTTGGCTTTTCAAAATTTTTTTTTCTAGAAGCAGCATCACCGGAGCAAATAAATTTGATATGAATGATAAAATATGAATTTAAATCATTCAACATAAATGATAAGGTGAATCATTTGTATAGCATGCTTTCTAACTGCTTTCCTGTAAGGTTTTCAAGATTACTCTTTCTCGAAGAGAAGGAAGCAATTTTCTAAACCCCAAGAACATTGGACTATACTATTATTTAAATATTTACTGACTGAAAAGTGGTGTCTTATTGTCATTTTAATTTGCAACTCCAAGTATTTGAATATTAGTTTGGTTAAATTTGACCATAGTGATGGCAAGGGTGATAATGATGACAGGCATGAGACGTAAAAAATGACTTATCAGTGTGCTTGTTAACTGCTTTTCTCTTTCCAAGTTAATTTATTGTGTTGGAAACTATGACCAAAGCCTCTTTAAATCTGTGGAGACATAAACTCTTGACAAATATTTTCAAGTTCTCATAATTTCACTATTTCAACAGTTGTTTTAAAAAACAATTATAATAATCAATGTGGATAATAAAAGATATAGACTCTTGGAAACCACTCAACTAAACAAACTAGGAAATGAGAACAGTTAACTTTACCCCTAGGAATTAGAATTTGTGTCAGCCGTACATTACCACCATACCTAGGAAGAAATACAACTTCTTTAGCAACATAAGACAGATTCTATTTTTCTTCAAAATTTTAAACTCTTCTGTGAAGTTACCTTAATGTAATTTGTCCACTACCTTCAACTTTAATTAATGCTTCTTCTTTCCTATCTTTACATCTTATGCCTGTATTATTATTCCCATCACACTGTATTGTGATTGACTGCTCAAATGCATCTCTTATTAGATCATAACTACATGACAGAATGAATAGGAATATTCTGTATCTGTGCTCTAGTTCACTTCTCAACGTGACCTTAGATCAACCCAGTTCTCACCCTATTCTTGCTTGCATTTCTCAGGAATAACTGTAGAATGTGCTGTGAATTTGGCATCTTGAGATAAGGAAGGAGTTGTCCAGCTTTCCCCAACTCTGTTTCATTTCCACCCCCACCAGAATAGGATTTCCCTGTGTGCCCAGTGACTTGTGAGTCTGAGGTGTGTGACACAGTGTGGGCTGCTGTTCAGGATTCTTTAGCTGCAGTGAAATTTGGGTGCACACAGTCAGAATTCCATCCAC
>CAUYRH010064727.1:0-13018 GCA_963574655.1 Perodicticus potto | reverse complement strand
CCACAGTTATGGAAATTTTTTTTTTTTTTTTTGTAGAAACAGAGTCTCACTTTATTGCCCTCGGTAGAGTGCCATGGCATCACGCAGCTCACAGCAACCTCCAACTCCTGGGCTTAGGCGATTCTCTTGCCTCAGCCTCCCGAGTAGCTGGGACTACAGGCACCTGCCACAACACCCGGCTATTTTTCTGTTTTGCAGTTTTGGCCGAGGCCAGGTTTGAACCCACCACCTTCGGTATATGGGGCCGGCGCCCTACTCAATGAACCACAGGCGCCGCTCCAGTTATGGAAATTAATGAAGGAAAGCTATCATTCTCTTGTGTCTAGGATGGTAGGGCTCTGTATAGTTCTCCCACAGAACTGATATTGGAGAATAGTATCAGGCTCTTGGCCCTGAGAATCTGCTCACCAGTTCTGTGTAGTTGAGGTGGCCAACACCAAGAACTCCAAAAAGAAGCATTACATTTTTCATCTTTATTTGTACATATATTAGGGATTATCTATGTTCTAGATCAGTGGTTCTTAACTTTCCTAGTGCCTCAATCCTTTAATACAGTTCCTCATGTTGTGGTGACTCTCAACCATAAATTTATTTTCGTTGCTACTTCATAACTAATTTTGCTACCGTTATGAATCATACTGTAAATATCTGATATGCAGGAGGAAGTTTCATTGGTCGCAACCCACAGGTTGCAACCCACTGTTCTAGATGCTAAACTAAGCCCTTCACAGACGTCATTATATTTGATCTTCACAAAACCCCCAGAAATAGACATTACCATGCCCTTTCTCCATACAATTAGAAGAGACAAAGAGAATTTTAAGAAGTTAAAGTTTTTTAAAAAAATTAGTAACTGAGGTAAGAGTCAAAGGAGAATAAGGTGAACAAAAGGACATCCACCAGATGATCTGAGTAGGACGAAGGGGCAACATGAGCTACATTCGGGACATGATCAAGAATCACCGAGCAATCCAGCACCTACAGTGTCCTCTGTTTCAGAATTCACAGGTGCCACTGTAAGTACAGTTAGTGAATGTCAAGCTTATTTTGCAGGAGCACAGACACTGGGAAGCAGATGACTAAACTCATTTTCCGAGTCCAAGCCAAAGACAGAAGATATACTGACCCTTAATTGCAGTTGGCATTAATCAGGCACTCTACTTTTCCTGAAGTGGCCCAGTAGTGATCAAGGTTAAAAAAAAGAAATGTTTAATTATATCAAGAAGTGGAAGTAGAAGGAATAAAGAATAAAATGCCTTTTCTGTGTCACTGTTACTGAGACCTCAGTGAGAATATTGTGACTTCTCCTGGCTTCTATTGATCTCAACCCTCTCTGTTCACTTCTACCAGGTCTTCATGATGCCACCTCTGAGCATAATATCATTAATATATGGAAAGGTGATTTAATAAGATAAAAAAGCCCTCCCATCAAGAAGTAAAGTCTATTTACCCCTTGAATGTAGGCTTGGCCACTTGCTTTGTGCAATGGTATATTAGCAAATGTGACACAAACATTGTGTGACACAAGGCGTATGTTGTATGTGCATTGGGAGTTCCCTCCCTTTACTGCTGGACCCATCCACAAATGTGACAAGCATGGGCTTGCCTCCTGGAAGATGAGGGACCATATGAAATGGGGTGTCCCAGATATCTAAGTCTCAGCTATGCCAGCTGAGGCTCCAGATATGTGGATGAGACCATCCCAGACCATCAGTTTCTACTAAACTATCCAGAACCTAAAGGACTGCCCAGCCAACTATAAAATTGTGTGAAATAACAGACATCTATGGTTTGAAGCCACTAAAGTCTGGAGTGGTTATATACAGTAAAAGCTAACACAGACAAACAATAAATGGAATATGATTGAAATGCACCATGCAACTCCATTTCTCCACATCCTCCATTGTGAATGTATCATGTCTCTTACCTTCCTGTTTTCCAGGAATCTTGAATGGCTTTTTGAATGGCATTATCTGCTATTTGGATAATTCTCTCATATGCTTTCTGGATTTGACCTTTACACACTAAATGATGTGCTCCTTAAGACAGGGAGTGTATCTTAATATCCTTTGCATTAAATTTCTAATATCTTCCTGAAATGGATTAGTGAATAATAACAGTGGCACCAGTCCATGTGATTTTGTGATTTTCCCCTAGCACTACTAAAGAGCTCAGGTATAAGAACAGAGATATAGGTGGATTAACAGAAAGTCCTAGTAGAGAACTGAAACCAGGATTAAGTAAATTTCACAAAATTATAATTTCTGCAACAGAGTTAATTTAGATACAAATTCCCTGGTCAGCTAAATGCCAGAATTCTTGAAAACATAGAAAAAAATAATAAAATTATAGAGAATGACCAATCCTAAATTAAGCCAGTAAACTAATATCACTTCTCACCAAAAAAAAAGAATTAAAACTATTTGTAAATATAAACTTACACTTTTTAAATACCACACAATAATTTAAAGACAAGAATAGAAAAACCTTACTCTTTTCCTTTCTGAAGATGAATGGCATCTGATCTTTGTGTTGGACTAAGAAAATAACTGTTGGCATTGGTTGAATGATATGCAATTCTCACCTAATCTCAGAAAGACAGACAAGGGGGGATTTATTAATAATTTTTTTAATGTTTATTTATCAGTTATAATTTTTTTAGTTTTGGCCCTTGTATGAATAGAAAAGTATAAAACTACTTCATGCTATTCTTTTTAGAGCTGTTACCCACGATGAAATGAATTTTTAAAAAATTATTGGAACTTGAGGGGAGTGGGGTCTTGGTGTGTGTCACACCTTTTGGGGGCAAAACACAATTGTAAGAAGGACTTTACCCAACAAATGCAATCAGTGTAACATGGTTTCTTGTACCCTCAATGAATCCCCTAACAATAAAAAAAAAAAAAAAATTATTGGAACTCACTTTGTTCCTTCACTAATATCAACATGACAATACCAAGCATACTACACAGATCACAGCTTTGCCATTGTTAGAATTGCTGTGGAAAATAAAAAGATATATCCTAGGAATAAGGTTGTTATTGTTAAATGAATAGGCTTTTGCTTTTACGAGAACTTTGAAGAATTTAATCCAACTTAGGTCATTAGGGGTAGCCCTGAGAGATGCCACAGATTGCTAACTTGTTCTCCATACTAGAGAGAAAGGACTTTTAACTTCCAAGTGGGAATGACTACCATGTTTGGAGTCATAATAAAGCTATAATAAAAATTAGAATGCAGTCAGTTCAGGAAGCAATCTGACCATAGAAATTGAATCATAAAATGTTACTTTGATTTGATCTATCAGTTTCACATTTGTGAATTGTCCAAATAATCCAAAATACAGAAAAATCTAATAAACACAGATGTTCAGCAGTTATCATTTGTGGTCATAAAAAATTAGAAGTAAGTTCAAAACTTATCAATAGGGAGCTGGTTATCTACGTAGTAAAACCACATAATAACATGCTATTGAAATCGGTGATTATATAAATTATTTAATAATAATATTTTATATCAATATGCAACACAAGATAACTATGAAATTGGATGTATGATTCTATTTAAGTAATCACTGGAATAGAGATATAAGAAGTGACAGACTTTTATCTCATGACCAAGTAAATGTAGAATAGTGAGTTATCTTCATTCTTTTTCAAATTGCCTATGTTGTGTTGATAAATCTTTCATAACAAAAAACTTCAGTTTTAAAGAAAATATATGGGTTTTTCCCTTGATATGGAAAATTTAGATATGGGAAATAATTTTCTTTTAGGTTATGGATTTTTATGATGACTCTATATTGTATACATATCACATTATGTTAAAATAGCCAAGAACTAAACAATATGAAATCATTTCTTATAAATTTTAATATATTCATTGGTTTTGATTTAAAATAAGGGAGATAAATATAAAGATCACCATATTGTTTTTATAACATCAACTATTATTCTGCAAGCTCCCTACCTTATCTTCTGGAAGTCCAGTGTGGCTGAAATAAAGAGCATAACGGTCATCTCCTTTGATGTAGAAGATATAAACATCAGAATCTGGAACCACCAAAAATCCACTGAAGCGTGCCACAAATGCGTCTTGTTCCATGGGCCAACTATAGGAAGCGGAATCTACCCAACTGGCACCCATGTACCCTGGCGTTTTTTCATTGTAGGCAAGTATTTCTTCAAGATATATTGGCCGGCTATTATTCCACACCTCAAGCTTCAAGCCTCTCCCACCTAAACGTAATAAAATAAAAGAAGCCTGTCATCAGAATCGTGAAAGTGATGTCTCAGGGGCCTTCTGTCTGTACGGTGTTTTTAAATGTTCTATTTCAATTCACGTTTTTTGGATTACATGTGCAAACAAAACAATTCCACATTCTGCTATATGTACCTGTAACCAGAGGACAGTCTACATTTGTGATTACTTCACTTCTCTGAGCCTCAGTTTCCACATAGGTAAATGGGGAGTAATAATACTATTTGCACAGTTGCTATGGTACCCACTTGCCAGGGCAAATTCTTTGAATAAGTGTTTTTCCTAATCAGAAAAGAGCTGTCTCCCTGTGTTCTTTTATTTTTATTCCTTACAATGCAGCCACAATTGGACCCATGACTTCCTCCAACTCCCTTAAGCTTGTCTGGGTTTATAAAATAATAGCAACTCCTTATTGGCTATATTTGGTTGGAGAAAAGCTTGATCAGTCAAGCTAGCAGCAGTGTTCTTTGATACATACAACTTTTTCTAAAGTCATCAATTATACATATCAGAACTGTTTTCTTAAATTGAACATTCATTCCTGATGTTTTTCAAAACAAAGACATTTTAGAGGTTGGTCAATAGAATTTATTTGGCTTCCCATGCCAAAATCATAAACAGATTTCACTGTATGCCCAAGATATGAGATAACACATCACTCTCAAACACGTGCAGCCTTTCAATGGCATTAGTGTAGATACAAAAGCTATGAGCTGCAATTTCACTGGGTCTCAAGGCAAAGGGCTAAAAAGAACTTTGGATCACTAGAATGGAAATGCAAGTATCTAGTTTACTCAGTATTAATGCAAAACCGATAGAAAAACATCTATGTGCCCATACAAGAGAAAAACACAAGTATATTCAAGTGTGGGGGGAGAGAGGAGGAGACAAAGAGGAGAGGGGAGAAGGGGGAGATTGGTAAACTCTCAATTGATGAACACATTGTGAGGGTCTGCAGCACGCCCCCTGGATGAAGGGCTGAACTACAACGTGAACTTTACCTTAGAACACAATGTAACCTAATGATCTGTACCCTCATTATTAATCTGATTTTAAAAAAATGAAAAGAATTTGGGGTTACATTTCTCTCATCTCCTGTTTTCACTCCCAAATCGTTCTAGACTAGTAAGGATTTAAACTCCCACATTTGTTTTTTTTTTTAAACAGAAAAGGCATTTAAAAAATGTCTCTGTAGTCTTTGCCAAGATTTAACCATCATAATTTAATATGAAATAAAAGCATAAGTACACTCTATTAGTAGAGATGTGCTGTTATTAGTCATGCATCTAAAGAACTCTGACCAGGCTTATCTTCCCTGGTGCAGCTTGGATGCACCTATTTTAAGACAAACATTTTCTAATGCAGAAAATGTAAATTTAAAAACATGGAGGGAACTTATAATTCTCACCACAAATCCTAAAAAGTTCAAATAGTATTTTTTACTAATGATATATGACAATAATATTCTTTTTGTGTGAATATAGTAACATACCTGGATAGACACTTTTGAGAATGTGAGGTTTGGGGGGCATCTTGCAACATATACTATTTCCTGTGACATTCAAAATATCACAAGCTTGACCTATGAAGAGACCAGACGCAGCACAGTATTACTCAGGCTTCCGAATGCAAATCACATCAGCCTACATGAAGTATTTTTTCAAGTAAAACAAAGTTGCATAAGCCCTGAGCAAACTCGGGGCTCTTCGTTTCCTTTACACATTTTCCGTTCAAGCTTATCATTCATTAATTGTCATATTTCTGCAAGGCAACAGCAACTTTTTTTTTTGAGACTCAGTCTCACTATGTTGCCCTGGGTAGAGTGCCGTGGCCTCACACATCACAGCAACCTCCAACTCTTGGGCATAAGCGATTCTCTTGCCTCAGCCTTCAAAGTAGCTGGGAGTATAGGCACCCGCCACAACACCTGGCTTTTTTTTTTGTTGCAGTTGTCATTGCTGCTTAGCTGGCCCAGGCTGCGTACGAACCTGCCAGCCTTCGTGCATGTGGCCGGTGCTGTAACCACTGTGTTACAGGTGCTGAGCCCACAAGGCAACATTTTTCTGAGAAAAACAAAAAATCTCCAATTTCAGAGATCAAAACTGGATAATAATTGTTAAACAGCATTTTCACAAGTAGACTGAGCCCCAAACAAATAAGGGACTAACAGAGAGTGATGACAACGCCCGCATTCACACCATTAGACTTGAGAGACGAGGCCGTGACTTGGACCTGCACACGTTCCTCTCAGCGCCTCATGGAGGGTCAGCCTTCAGCAAATGTTTTCTCAAACGGCAACTACAGCCCACGAAATGCGAGGACAATGGAAGTGGAGGGACACTTTTGTCTAGTTTTGTTTGATGGCCTGGGAAATTTAAACTTTTACACTAACTTTTACTGTTTTGAATGTCTTGTGGCTACAAGACAATGAACTAGAAAACAAGGACTATGAGCAGTATATGAAGCTAACAGACCATTTTATGAACAGTAAAAGACAAATACATAAGCCTCATTATTTTCCAAAAATTATTGAGGATTCACAATCTTGAATCTGGTCACCACATTAACGGCAACGAGGCCCGATAGAAAACTCGTGTGCTGTTTTTTGCATAGCAACTAGATCATAGTCGAAAGAAGCGTATTACCAGGTCAGAAGACATATTCTATCAATTAAAAGAGCTTGATGTTCCTGGTTTTAATATTTAAAACATAAAACATGATCAGAATAATACATTATAGAAATTTTAAAATTTTAAGCCCAATTTTTAATATTTATGCAGGTGGCCAGCGAGAATTCATGGGGACAGGAAAAATTGCATGAATGTTAGATACAGTTGGTTCACATCCATGTCTCTTCTCTTCTGAAATCACATTTTGGCTGGCTCATGGGCAGATTCTTTGAAAGGTAGAAAGCAAAAGAGCTGCAGCAGAAATGTATGTGCCCAGTTGCACAGGCAGATGTCCTGCCCCACCTACCAAGGGAAGCCAGTCATTGTGAATGAGAGGGAGGCGGCCACTGCTACACTCATCCCAACCTCCCTCGGTAGCTCCCTGTCTCTGAACAGATCTAGACCAGAAGCACAGCCAGAGAACCAAGCCCTATGTGCATTTGTAAACAAGTAACACACTGATTAGTGTTCCTTCCAAGACCACCGATGTGCACAGAAGGCACAGTATACCAGGAGAAGAGTATGAGGAAAGTACACCAAAATACCACTTTACATTTTCTTACAATGACCTAACTCGTTGAGAAATAACAAACATTCACGAAAGACATTTAAGAGTTATTATATAGAGAGGAAGTGTGTCCTTACACCGTAGTGAGGAATTTGTGGATGGCAACCACGATCCTTCCATAAAGTGCAACCCCTGAGCTCAAGCCCAAGTCACTCAAGGCTGCAGAGAGTGACCCTTCTGGAGAATTGCAGCCAGAACAACCTCAATGCCCAGAATCAAAAACCTATGTGAAAATACCAGCTTTAAATTGAAGATATTAATTGAGAGAAGACTTATTACTCTTGCAAATTATTAAGGAACAGGCAGGGTTAGTTCTTATAAACTAATTTACTAAAAATCATAAAAAATTACCTCCAACTAGAACTTTGGCTGGGAAATCTGTCTGATCAAAGAACTGCCCACTTATTGTAAGTGTCATGCCACCTCGAGTGCTTCCTTGTGAAGGTGAAATCATAGTTATCTCTGGGGAGGAGAGAAGCACATTAAACAAAATATCATGAATATCGCACAGAAGCCCAAATGCCTACTTATTTTAAAAAATTCCAAATTATTTAGCCATAGCCTCTAACACCGTGTAGGCAGTGGTTTACTAAACAGATGGATTAGGTGTTTCATTATCTTGTCTCTGATGCTGTCCTACAAAGAGGACAATAAACAGGGAGTTCACAGACACCTACATTTCATGGGGACTAGATTTTAACAGGGACTGATGCTAAAAATGTGTTGTTAATAGGAGGATCAAGGAAGCAAAGAAAATCTAAACTGAGCACAAATGTTTAGCTTCAAAGGAAAGCACAGGAAATCAGGTCGAACCCCTCCTTCTATATGCTTTTGAATCTTTCCCAGGTTTATGGGCCTACATCTTAGACTTTTATTTTCCCATGTAGTAACACATTTAACTATGATTGGTATTCTTGTGGCTTTGGGTATAAACGTTTTAGGTATGTTGCCAGGTTGGTCCAATATATGACCTATGACAGATTTTCACTAAAGTCTATTCTTGTTAATTCCATCAAAGTTCTATATATGCATTCTCACATACAAATTTTTGCATGAAATAAATTTCTAAAATAAAACAAGATATATCACATTTGATTGTTTCCAAGACACTCATTTTTTTCTCAAATTTTAACATCTTTGAAATCTGAATATGTCTTTGAAACACTCCTGACCTGGAATGAAGTACGATTCCTCAGGAGGAATTGTGTTTGCTCTGATATTCCCCTAGGAATACTATCAACTTGAGACTGATTTAAATTAAATAATCAAATTAAATTAAATTATAATCTGCTTGAGGATTATTTTGGACCACACTGGAAGCTTAAATCTGGGAGAGTACAGATGGTCCTTGATTTGTAGTGGTTCGACTTGAGATTTTTTGACTTTTAAATCCTACAAAAGCAATACAAATTCTGTAGAAACCACACAGAATTTGGAATTTTAAATTTCAATCTGTTCCTGTGTTAGCAATATGAGATAGATCCTCTCTCTTATGGAGCTGGGCAGGCAGAGAGCCACAACATCCATTCAGCCAATCATAAGAGTAAACAGTGAGTGCACTCGCCCAACCATAGGTGAATGTGAGTGTTCTCAGCACATTTAAGGTAGAGAAGGCTAAGCCATGATGTCTGGTAGATTTATGAAATGCATTTTTGACTTAAGTATATTTTCAACTTATGATGAGTTGACCAATAGCCAAAGTTTCCCTATTCTCCCTGTTAGTGTGATGTGTTCATTTTTTAATCAATCACATACTAAGAATGTCATGGGGGAGGAAGTTCTAGCTAATGTTGGAGCTTCCAGTTAGACGCCCTGTCTTAACTATTTTCCTTCCCTAACAGCATATAAAAAATGATTTGATGAAATGAAGTCTATACCAGCTTCCCCCACCACACACACACACAGATGAAAGAAATGTCACATACCTGCGTATGTTTGAAACATGGAAATTGTATTGAGAGAAGACACAAAATATGTCATTTTCTGTGGAAAACTCCTGTTTTGAGAAAAAGTAAAATTTTCTGCTTTAAAATGACTTTTATGTTGGCATTTTTTTTCTTTTTACTTTACTGATAGAAATGTCCTGATTTGCAAAGATGCAGGATGGAACTTTTGGAGGAAAAAACCATTCTACATCTTGATTTACTTGTTGGTTACACACACGTATACGTTTGTGAGAACCTACTAAATTGCACACTTATAATATGTTCAATTTATTAGATGCAAACTATGCCTAAATAAATTTTATTTTAAGAAATTATACTGATACTGACAAAATATACAGGAGGACTACCCTTCATAAAGGCTGGATTCTTCTGCTGAGCCCCCTTTCTATCTTCTCCTAGAACCGATTTAGGTTCTAAGAAAAGGCAGCACGCTAAGAACCTTTGATTGATTACGTTGTGTGACTTTTGCATCAACCAAATGAGGTAGGTAAAATTCAGAAAATTTACTTAACTTACTCAAGACCACAAAACAACTTGGGAGTCCAGGATCCCATTCTGAGCCCTACTCAGTATTCCTCCTTTACCTACTGACTTGGCTGACAGTACAGGTAGCAAATTAACAACACCCACCAGGTTTAAATCATCCTTAATAAACACAGAGCCGGCTCATATTTTTTGATAGATAATATTTTTGGCTACTTCCATAGCCTGGAGAATTAGGAAGGGAAAGAATACAAGAAATTAAATACTTCTTTTTTAATGTCCTCAAAGAAATTCACAATTAGAAAAACTTAGAAATTCAATATTAAGACTCAAACCCCAGATATCATAAGTATAATACAACTTCCAGATTTAGATTACTAGAATCTAAAAGGATGACGCAAATCTGGTAGTTAAGGCCAATGATGAACTCTCCTGTAAATCTAACCCAGACATTACAAGATACATTTGTAAAACTAATGAATCCCTGGAAATATTTTGTGATAATTAATTCTTTACAAAGTTCTTACTGGATTTTATATTCTGATGTCATAAACCTTTCAGCTGATTTCCTGAATCTGAAACCAGGCTAACTCTAATAATATTGTGTCTGGTCAGATTTCACATCTCAAAAATTAACTCTGCTTCTTAGGTTAGTAGGAAAATTGCCTCCTGAATGTAATTATATTTTGGATGACACTGAGGTTATTCCACTAATTCATCAATAATGACTAGACATTTCTCAATTAAGGCAGCTTCGTCTGAACCTTATCAGTTGGGAACAGCTGTTGTTTGAATTTGAGGGTTGACTATCCAAAGAAATCGAGAATGGATGCCACAGCCATCTTTAATCGGTTCACTTGATATTCAGCAATGCTCCTGAAATTTGTAAAATGTGAATTTTATAATTTATAAAATGATTTCACATTTTCAAATGCCAAATAATCTTAAAACCAGGCTTCTAAATAGTAAATGTCATTTTTCTAACAGTTATCTTAAATTCATAAGAATATTTTAAATAGAAATGCAATTTCCTCAATTCTAAGACACTAATACAAAAGGAGAAGAATTGACTTAAAAAAGTAAAAAAGGAAACAGGATCACAGAATCAACAACGTAATGTAGTATTTTTGCCTATATTATCTGTGAATTTGCTGGTATTTTTAAATTGGAAGTTTCTGAGCATGTTAATGTAGCAGATTGATTTATGTACACTTATCAATCACATTCAACTTTGATCACTCAAACCTTCTATTTTTGGATAATCACTTTTCTGAGAGACATATGATGGATTTGGCAATTAACACCTTTCATATAGCCTCAGAACTAAGAATTCATTTGTTTTTCACCTTAGGAAGAGTGTTCCTGAGAGTATAAAAGAAACTATATAGTTCAAGAAATTATTTAATACTCAATAATTGTGCTTCTAAGATGGTGTTTTGATCTATTCAGTAAGATAATATTATTCTTATCAAGTTATATGTAAGGAGATCATGTTCTTACAGAGAAAAACTATTAAGTCATGGGACCCATAAGTCATTTGCTCCATGTAAATTAAAAGGCATATTGTAATTTATATTTCTTCCACCATTTATGTAAGTCATTTGCTCCATGTAACTTACAAGGGCATATTGTAATTTATATATCTTCCACCATTTATATATCTTCCACTCTGATTTGATCTTGAATTATACTGGGTCTAGTCTACACTGGACTATAATAAAGTATTCAGCCCCAGCATCACTTTGATATAAAAATATTGCCTCTAGTTGTCTAAAACTTGGAGGTCTCTAAATACAATAACAGTGTATGTAGTCTCACTATTCCACTTGCAGTGCCCTGCGTGGAAAGACCACATCTCATTCTTCTCTTACAATCTATGTGTACTGACCAGTATAACATCTACTTTGATTGTAGAATTGCCATTCTTTTCAAACTTCTCTCTGAAGAGAGACTGTCTGTCAACTGGCTTATTCTCTCAGCAGGAGACACTATGGCATTTGGGACAGAACAGTTCACTTAGGCTTGGCACATCATAGTTGTGCCCACAAAAAGCCATTAACATATCCATCTACTGTGACAGCCAAGAAATCCCCCATACACATTTACAAATGTTGCCAAGAGTTGGGGAGTGACGTGGTAGGGAGTCCCAGAACAGGATGGTAAGCAGTGGTGAGATTTGGCACGGTGGCTGAAACCCCCTGACCAGTCACGACAGAGCCTTTGAATGAAATGCTGTTGTCCTGGAGTTAGACGGCCTGGCTTCACCTATTGGTGCTGTTTCCTGCTGGCTGAATATCTTTAAGCAAATTATTAAAGCTTCCCAAGTCTCATTTTCCCAGTGGGTAACATGGGGTGGATGATAGCACTCAATGTATCTTTGAAAGGATTAAACTAGATAATGTATGCAAAGTGTTCAACACCGTGCCTGCTGCTACACATTCACTGTTATGATCAGAATCCCAAGTTTGCAATCTGTGTGGAGATCTGCATATTCTGATATTTCTAGAAAATAATGTTTTTTCTTACCAAAATTAGGATATAAACATCTGAAAATGAGTGTTTTTTTTAAAGTCATAGATATGAGTTATTAACACTGATATTAAGATGTGCACTTGAAAACTATAACTACCATCTTACATGACTCTCTGGAATCTAGATCTTAAAAGAAAACCTTTATCAGGTAGCATTAACCAGGAGGTTTTATTTATTCTTACATTATTTCGTGTCAGAATTTAATCACTTTAGTAATCAAGAAATTATATTAAATCAGAGGAGGTGCGAGACATAAAATAATATTTTTCCATATCACAATTAATCATTTTTTTAAATTTGTGGTTTTAGTTAATGCTAGATTTCCCCCCAAAATGAAAGGTTATGTATGAAGCATATATTATGAGTGAAAGGGAGCTGCAGACTCTAAATGTCAATTTGGAAAAAGCGATTAATATATATTTTTTCCCCCAGTGGTAAGACAGAATTTATTTACAGAAATCATCGTTAGTTTTTTAAAGATTGTTCTTGCTTTTTTATTTTCTCTTACATATTTCTATGTGTAAGTGTCATAAGTGGATTATGGGAACTACCCCAGATAT
>CAUYRH010064726.1:0-26781 GCA_963574655.1 Perodicticus potto | reverse complement strand
TACAGTATTTTTAGTGGATGTGTCCCATTATTTATTTTGCCTCTGTCTGGGGTTTTTTTGTGTGCACCCCCCGTCTTTCTCTATAAGACAATTCCCTCTTAGACAGTTTTCAGATAGAGTTCTATAACCATACCAAAGCCAAGATGTTCTCGTTCATTTGGATACAGTATTTATGGATATCTGACTACCTAACTTAATACTTCCTTTTAAAGAAACTGAAGCCAGCATAAGATCCTGGAGGTTGATCTGCAAATCAGGCCACCTGTATTTGTGTACGAGACCCCATGTTTAGGACTGAGTGGCTTTTCAAATATGGGGAGTGGGGAAGGGTTTGATGGCATTTTTTCCCTTAATTCTTGAGGGTGGGAGAATCCTATTTTTTATGATACTTTTGGTTTTGTCTTAATATTTCCTTTTAGCCTTGAATTTTTACTAAATTTCTCTTGATTTTAATTTTTTTTTCTTATCTGAGAATTTAAAGTCTTAATACTTAAATGTTACGCCAATTTTTCCAAAGAGTTAAAACCACTTTAATACCAGAATATGGTATATTTGCAGACATTTCAAACAGCTGGTGGGCTTTTTATATAACATCATTAACTGGTACCATTAAATGTTCTGAGAGGTGAATGTAAAATGTAAAAAGTATAGGTTTTTCTTTTTAATAACAATAAACTTTCAAAAAGAAAACCAGCAAAACAATTAACCAGGTCAATTGTATTTCTATAAATAATTTTATATAAATTATATCATATGAATAATGAATGATGTATAAATTTATTATGTATATATAACTACACAATATGAATATATTTGTAATAAATATTTAACTATATTATTAAATATAAAATATTATGTCCTGACAATAGAGGCTGCAGCTTTTTTTCCCTTTCAAATTTTATAACATTGTAAAAATTAAATATATATTTATTAGGCCACAAAGAATATTTTAGCAAATTAAAGAAAAAGAAATATGTAAAATTACCCTTTAATAGTTAAAATTAAAATATAGATCAAAAGTAAACATATCCTCAACTACAAATCAATAAGTTATCTATACAAAAATAATCTCAGGATTCAACTCCTGGCTTTGTGAGATTTTTTAGAAAATTTGTGTAATAAAAGTGTTAAATGCCAGTGTCTATGACATGTAGCTTCAAAGGACCAGAAAACAAACCAAAACAAAAACCCAGGGTTTTAGTGACAAAATAGAAAATAGTAGAAACAAAAATAATAACATAAATAGAAAAGACCAACAGGTAATCAGTTGAAGAAACAAGAAGGAAAAACTTCAAATGTAAAAAAAAATAATAAAAAGGCCAAGTGTGGTGACTCATGCCTATAAACCTAGCACTCTGGGAGGCTGAAGCTGGTGGATTGCTTCAGCTCATGAGTTCAAGACCAGCCTGAGCAAGAAAGAGTAAGACCCCATCTCTACTAATAATAGAAAAAACTGAGGTAAGAGGATTGCCTGAGCCCAGCAGTCTGAGGTAGCTGTGAGCCATGACTTCATGACTCACTACTTAGGGGAACAGAATGAGACTCTATCTAAATAAATAAATAAATACATACATAATAAAAACAAGAAAAAGATACAAATAGAAAAAATAGAAAATGAGATTATTTTAAAATATCATTAAAAAACTCATCTGTAAGCAAATAAATCTCTAAAAATGGATGAAATGGATAATATTCCAGGAAAATACAATTTACCATATCATGTGTCTATTCTCCCAGAGAAGTCTACATTAACCTGGTAATTAAACAAAGTTAAGTTCAATAAATTATTGCAGTGAGGCGGAACACACATTTGGCCAGGTTTTGATAGTGTCTCAGAATGGGAAAATTAAGATAGATATACAAAGGATGCTGGAGTCTGGAATCAATGGTATAAGATGAATCTTTCATGATAGGTTACTGGTTGGTATTGGACAAAGTTCATGACATAATATGTAAAGACAGTTTGGCACAATAAGATGAGATTCACACCTTAATAAATAGACTGTTTTTATTAAGCAAGCTGTTTGCCCACATAAAGAATGGCTGCTTTCCTGTTTTTACAAACAAATGAGCAAACTAAATTCAAGCCAATAATTAAGTTACTTATTTATTTCTGGACATATCTTTCTGAGCAAGAATTTCCTGAAACAATAGTAAAGTTATGCTGGTATTAGTGGGGAAAGACCACAGATGATCTGTGGACTTGGTTCTTAGTGCTGTAATTGAGTTAGGTGAAAGTAGGTGATTTTAATTCTCAACCAAATGTACCCTAGAAAAAGAAAATTCTTACAAGACCACTTGTAAAGTATAAATAAGAAAATTTGGGGTATGGGGGAAGTAGTATTTTCTATTGTTTTCAAATTTAGGGAATGGAATAGATAGTGTTATGTAATGTTTTAGAACATTGAGGAAAAAAGTATATCTATCAATTTCTTGTTATGAAACAAGTATGATATTAATATTAAACCCCTAAACCTGTAAAATTTCCAAATGCTAATTTTATTTGTGTATTTATGCAAAAGCCTTAAGTACAATATTGAAAAACAGAATCTAGCAAAACATTAAAACATCATGATTAGGGATGATTATTCTAAGAATGTAAGGATGGTTCAATATTGGCATATCTATTAATATAATTTATTTTACTACTAGCACAAAGAGAAAACCAATATGAGCATCTCCACAGATGCTGTAAAAGCATTTAATATTAAAAATTCTCACTAAAACTTTAACTATATAGCAAGAAGTAAGTTCTATTTTAAGATAGCCCTCTCATCCTCAAAGCCAGCATCATGCTAATGGAAAATATTAGAATTTATTAAAATGTTAAACATACAACTACCATATAATCTAGCCATTCTGCTCCTAGATATTTACCCATGAGAAATAAAAGCATATGGTTGCATGAAGACTTGTATAAGAATGTTCATAACAGCTTTATTTGTAGTAATCAAATTGGAAATAATCCAATAGTCCACCAAGTGGTAAGTAGATGATAGATTCAGCAACAATAGAAGTGAAATACTAACATGTATAAAAATATGGATGAATCTCAGAATAATTATACTTACTGAAAGAATTAAGGCCAATAATAACAATAATTGTAATAATAATAAAGAGTGCATACTGTATAATTCCATTTTCACTGAGCTTTCAAATAGGGAAATTAATCAATGGCAGAAAACAGGTCAGTGGTTATCTGGAGCAAGGAGGAGTAGAAGGAATGTCTTGCAAAAGACATGAGGAAACTTCAGTGGGAAATACAGTAGAACCTTTGTAAGTTGACCACCCAAGTGACGGTACCAAATTGGTCAACATATGGAGGTGGTCACCATAAGGAACTATATAAATAACTTACATAATTTACAGTCTATGAAAATTAGGTCAATTTAAGGATGTGGTCAGTGTAGGGACCTGGTCAGCATATGGAGGTGATCAACATAAAGAACTATGTAAATAATTTACATAATTTACAGCCTATGAAAATTAGGTCAACTTAAGGATGTGGTCAGTGGAGACATCTGGTGAACTGTGGAGGTTCTATTATATATGTATTCATTTTCTTGAATGTGATGATAATTTCATAAATGTACACATATGTCAAACATTTTCAAATCATATATTTTAATCATGTGCTGGTCACGTCTATTACACCTCAACTAATGTTTTAAAAAATTTAAGCTAGGTGCAAATAGCTAACAGCTACCATATTTGATGGCATAGCTCTAAGCTTTTAAGTGTTACTATGAAACATAATCGGTCTTGACCAGAATAAGATCAAGTAAACTATTTTGTTTTGATGAGATCTCTTTTAAAAGCCTACTTTCTACATATTTCTATTTGTATACCTTTACAAATTTTAAAGGAGTAGAATGGGATCTTTTCCTGTTATCTGCCTGCAAGAAGTATATAAACTAATCACGGAGGTATGAAACTGTAAAATAACCACTTGAAAGAGTATACTCTTTATACTTGAAAGAGTATAAAGCCAAATAAACAGCAGAAGAGCAATTACTACTACCATTTTACACCTGTAAAAAATACTAATGAAGTTCAGAGGATCCCTAAGTGGGGGGTCAGAGATGATCTGAAAACTTTTACAAATCTGATGAGACGTAACTAGACCAAGAACAAGAAGGAGAGAGCAATCAAAAGCTGACTGGATGACATGGAGACTATTTAGAGACAGAAAAAGCTGGCCATTAATTTTTTTGCATAACTGCTCTTAAATATTCTCTTCTCTCTTCTTTATCCTCTCTTGTTTTCCTCTCCTGACTTCTGTCAAATAATCCCAGCTTCTTTATGTACTACTGTACAAAAAAAGGACCACATTAGAAGTTAGAATCTTTTTGTTCTAGTCTCTTTTCCTTCACATATTAACTATATCTTTGGGAAAGTTGCAATCTCTTTACACCAGTTTGTAAGGTGAAAAATATATGTACATAGTAATACCTGCCCTACTTATTTTATAGGTCTGCTGTGAATATGAAGTGAGATCATGAATATAAAAGTGCTTTGGAAATTGCCAAGTGCTTTAAAAGAGAAAGGAATTATTCTTTGCCTTTATAGGAATAAAGATTTTATTTCTAAAAGCATTTAGAACAATTTGGATATTTACATAATAGCTAGGAAAGTGCACTTGTGGCAGGGAGGAACAGAAAACCTAGATTTTCACTTTCAAATGTCTTTATATCATCCACAGCAGTACTTCATTATTTTACACAAAGTGAGTACTAAGTAATTTTTGATTACATAGTTTTGATTCTACGTTTGATTACTGAATGCTCTACTTATGAAACACTTTTCCTAAATAATTGTGTAGTGTTAAGAATCTCTTCATGTGAATATGTTAACTTTTATATTTGGTGGGAAACTCTTGAAAAAAGGAACCAGGCTATGCATAATTAAAAAAAAAAAAAAAAGAACACAGTCCAGCATAATTTTTATCAAATAGCAAACCTTCGATAAATAAATCTTGCTGGCTTAATAAAAGACTTTTCTAACACGTAGATGAGACTAATGGAGAATCATGAACTTGTTCAGCTTTCTGGAAGCTCTTACATTTGAATTTACATTCTGTGTTCAAAACACACTAGTTTCATTTGCAGAGCTGTTAAAAAGAACAATACCAATGATCCTCTGAAGGATGAATTCCTACATTTCCCTGTAATTTATTACACAGAGAAAAAACAGCAATCAAGAGTGACTTCCAATTCCCTTAAAAAACACGCTTTAAGAAAGTATAATTTGCCTTTTGAAGATAGACACGTATTTAGAAAACTCTTATTCAAAAGTAGAAACAATTTTGAAAGATGGAAACAAAGCCTTCCAAATCTCCTGATAAACTGCATGATTCTACTCCTTTTTTTTTCTTTGGGCTAAGCTATGTTTGCCCAGGTGCATATAGAGTTTGATAAGACAGAGTAGCAACTTAAGAGTTTATGGTGCAGGACTCAAGGGAAGGTGTTGGTCGGCAAGCAGGAGCTTGAATTCATGCCTTCTCCATCTCAAATGTGAATTGAAGATGGTGTTTGCAGTGGAATTAGGGCATTTGACTTTCAGTTCTGAGCACTAACCATTTCATAACCCTTATTCGTCATACTACTCCAAATGAGACATTTAATTAAGTGTGCTCACATTTGAATACTGCACTTGATTGGCTATAAACTCAGGAATGCATGCAGATAGTATTATACTCTTCTTCGTTATCTTTTGTACCATACATTACTTTTCATGTGCAACCATAACTGTATGCTCCATTATAAGCTTTTCTGCTGGAAATTTAGGCATCTTTATTCCACATCCACAGCAGGATGCTCACTGCAATCAGACAAGCAGACTAAACTTCTGACATCCCTTGTTGACATTACTCGTGAAACTTTGGAACTCCTTGATGCTGGGAAAATAAATCCCAGAGATGTGTTTCCCTACCTGAGTCTATTGTTTTATTTAAAACACATTCATCTTCTTAAATGCACTGAAATGCTTCATGTATTTGGTATTAGAATATCTTTCATACTTCAAGAAGGACTCCTCTGCCCTGCTGTTTCTTGCTCTTGGTTGCCATGACATGGAATGGTCAGTGGTCAGTACATATAAGATGCAGCCATCAGTATTGCAATGGTTGGGTGCTCTCCTTTCAATTATGTGTCAATTTGATTTAACACAGACATGAAATGACTATGTTTATGCTTGTAAGTGCCAACTCTGCCTACTCATATATACACACTCTTAAGATTAATTTCCTTCATAATAAGGACTGTGGCAAGAACAGAAGAGCAACAGCTTTGGTGTCAGACTGTTATCTGTTTGAATCCCAGATCTGGAACTCGCTATCTATATGATCTCAACAAATTGTGTTATGTCTTCTGCAACTCAGTTTTGTCATCTACTAGTCATCTTACTAGTTCTCATGTCAAAGGATTCTCATAATAATTATATATAAATTGCAGTGTATACTATCTATAAATGTATATTATTCTTAAATCATTAAGCCTCTTTTTATCAACCTACTTCACAGCAAATACCCTCTCCCTCCAACTTCTGTAGGCTAGTTGGCATCCCAGTAACTTCAGTATTGTGGTTATTTACAGGCTGCTTAACTATTGGCAATGTTGTTGCTTGGGTATCCAAGCACTTTAAAAGGTCTTAAAGACAGATGATGAATGACCTTCAATATCATAAACATTCATAATTGATCTGTGGCTGAACGGAAAGCTCAATGTCTTTGTGGAATGATACTTCGGGGGGAAAAAAAAGGAAATATTTTTCCCTTCTCTACTAGCTCTCATGACTTAATAAGTTATTGTATCAGCAGTCCACTTTCCTCTTATAGACATGGCTTACTTTATAAAATCCAAATCGTAGAACAGTCTGAAGAAAGTAGATTGCCACATCCTGGGTTTGAGAGTACAATATCCTTAAATGAATAAGGGCCACATGTTACATTGGGAAAGTACGAGAGAAAAGCTCTCAGCTTTACCTTTTCCTTTCTCCTATGTTTTGATGCCTAGAAGTTTTGTAGCCTGCTCTTGAGTTACTCAGATTAATAAGCAGTGAGCAGCCCCTCTTAGTGCCATCCAGGGAAGGCAAGGATACTGTTGGGAAGCCTTGGTTAGGGACTAGAGGCAGACAGCATGTGCAATAAGACCCAATATCCCTGAGCACACTTACCCATGACGGCAAACTAAGCAAGAGGAATCAACTCTTGGACTGTGGCAAGTGCTTGGAAAATCCTACTGCTTCGGGCAAAGGATAGCAGGAGTTCTTTGAAGAGCAGAGTTACCACTGGGGAAACATAAACAATAAAATTTGGTTGAGCACAGATTGTAATACCAGAGAATCTTCACCAAAAGGCACATTTTTCCCTACCTCTACCTTTTCTAAACTAACTAAAACTTTCAAGATAGATCCTGGGGCTGTATGCTTTTTCCTCATGCATATTATCAAAGACTAAGATATCCAGAGAAACACAAACTAGCAAAAAACTCTCCAACAAATAAAACAGATACACAAGTAGCACTACTATTATTTAAAAAAAAAGAAAGAAAAAGCCACCTAATGAAGCAACTTAGTCCAGATTAAGAATTAAGAACCATTTTATATTAGCATAGCAAACATTCTTAATAACATAAAAGCAACATTTGAATTTAAAACTTAAAGGAAATTAAAGAATTCATTTGTGTAAACATTGAAAAAAGTTGATAAATTGAAATATCTAATTGAAGAAAATTTCAAGAGAGTGGCGGGTTCAAGCCTGGCCCTGGCCAAAACTGCAAAGAAAAAAAAAAGCAAAAATATAGTAAAAAAAGAACAGATATGGAAGATACAATAGAAAATGCCAACATATGTAAATATGTTCCATGAAAGGACAGGGGAAAATGCATTGGCTCGAGGGAAAAAATAGTTGAAGAAAAAAATGACCAATAACTTAATAAAGATATTTTAAAATCTCAGATTGAAAGTGTCCATCATTACTCCCTCAGAGCTGGACAGATCCTCTAAACAGAAATTAAACAAAGATATTAGAGATTTAAATGAGACCCTAGAACAACTGTGCTTGATAGAGGTATATAGAATACTCCATCCCAAAGATAGAGAGTATACATTCTTCTCATCATCCCATGGAACATTCTCCAAAATTGATCATATTCTAGGACACAAAACAAACCTTAACAGAATCAAAAGAATTAAAATTCTACATTGCATCTTCTCTGATTACAAAGCACTAAAAGTGGAATACAACTCCAACAAAAATGTTTAGCTTCACACAAAGGCAAGAAAGTTAAACAACCTTATGCTGAATGACAGTTGGGCACAGGAAGAAATAAGAAAAGGAAATCATTAACTTTCATAACCATAACAACAATGAAGATACAAGCTACCAAAACCTATGGGATACAGCAAAAGCAGTCCTGAGAGGAAAACTTATCACTTTAGAAGCCTACATTCGAAAAACAGAAAGAGAGCATATCAACAAACTCAGAAGCCATCTTATGGAATTGAAAAAAGAAGAACAATTTAAGCCTAAACCCAGCAGAAGAAAAGAAATATCCAAAATTAAATCAGAGATTAATGAAATTGAAAAGAATCATTCAGAAAATTAATGAAATAAGGAGTTTGTTTTTTGAAAAAATATATAAAATAGATAAAACTTTGGCCAGACTAATTAGAAATAAAAAAGTAAAATCTCTAATAACCTCAGTCAGAAATGATAAAGGGGAAATAACAACAGATACCACAGAGATACAAGAGATTATCTTTGAATACTACCAGAAACATTATGCCCAGAAATTTGACAATGTAAAGGAAATAGATCAATATTTGGAAGTACACCCTCTCCCTAGACTTAGCCCAGATGAAATAGATCTTCTCAACAGACCATTTCAAGCACTGAGATCAAAGAAATAATAAAAAAATCTCCCAAACAAAACATGCCCTGGTCCGGATGGCTTCACATCAGAATTGTATCAAACTTTCAAAGAAGAGCTTATTCCTATACTGCAGAAATTATTCCAAAAAATTGAGGAGGAAGGAATCATGCCCAATATGTTCTAGGAAGCAAACATAACCGTGATACCAAACACAGGAAAAGACCCAATTAAAAAGGAGAATTTCAGACCAATTTCACTAATGAATATAGATGCAAAAATTGTCAACAAAATCCTAGCCAACAGATTACAGCTTATCATCAAAAAAGTTATACGTCATGATCAAATAGGTTTCATCCCAGGGGTGCAAGCCTGGTTTAATATACTCAAGTCTATAAACATTATTCACCATATCAACAGAAGCAAAACCAAAGACTATATGATCCTCTCAATAGATGCAGAAAAAGCATTCGATAAAACCCAGCATCCTTTTCTAATTAGAACACTGAGGAGTATAGGTATAGGTGGCATATTTCTTGAACTGATTGAAGATATCTATGACAAGCCCACAGCTAATATTTTACTGAATGGAGTAAAACTGAAAGCTTTTCCTCTTAGAATTGGAACCAGACAAGGTTGTCCTCTGTCACCATTACTATTCAATGTAGTGCTGGAAGTTCTAGCCAATACAATTAGACAAGACAAGAAAATAAAGGGCATCCAAATCGGAGCAGAGGAGGTCAAATGCAACCTCTTTACTGATGATATGATCTTATACTTAGAGAACCCTGTAGACTCAACCACAAGACTCTTGGAAGTCATTAAAAAATACAGTAATGTTTTAGGATATAAAATCAATGTCCACAAGTCAGTTCCTTTTCTATATGCCAACAACAGCCAAGATGAGAGGTTAATTAAAGACAACTCCCTTCACCATAGCCCCAAACAAAATGAAATACTCAGGAATATACCTAACAAAAGAGGTGAAGGACCTCTATAAAGAAAATTATGAAACCCTAAGAAAGGAAATAGCAGAGGACATTAACAAATGGAAGAACATACCATGCTCATGCCTGGGAAGAATCAACATTGTTAAAATGTCTATACTTCCCAGCACAGTTTACTGATTCAATGCCATCCCTATTAAAATACCAACATTTTAATTTAAAGACTTGGAAAAAATGATTCTGTGTTTTGTATGGAACCAGAAAAATACCCATATAGCTAAGGCAGTTCTTAGTAATAAAAACAGAGCCGAGGGTATCACTACACCAGATTTTAGGCTGTACTACGGTCATAGTGGTCAAGACAGCATGGTACTGGCATGAAAATAGAGACTTAGACATTTGGAATTGAACAGAAAACCAGGAAATGAAACCAGCAACTTAGAGCCACCTAATCTTTGATAAACTTAACAAGAACATCCACTGGGGGAAAGACTCTCTATTCAATAAATGGTGCTGAGAGTATTGGATATCCACATGAAGAAGACTGAAACTGGGCCCGCACCTTTCTGCACTCACAAAAAATGATTCAAGGTGAATAAAGGACTTAAATTTAAGACATGAATTGATAAAAATCCTCAAAGAAAGAATAGGAAAAACACTGTAAGATATTGGCTTGGGGAAAGATGTTATGAGGAAGACTACCATGGCAATAGCAACAACAACAACAATAAACAAATGGGATTTAATTAAACTGAAAAGCTTCTGTACAGCCAAAGAGACAACAACCAAAGCAAATAAACAACCTACCCAATGGGAAAGGATATTTGCATATTTTGAATCCAACAAAAGCTTAATAACTAGAATCTATACAGAACTTCAATTAATCCACAAGAAAAAAACCAACAATCCCATACATCAATGGAGAAGAGAGATGAACAGAACTTTCTCTAAAGAAGACAGACAAATGAGTAGCATGCACATAAAAAAATGCTCACCATCCCTAATTATTAGAGAAATGCAAATTAAAACCAGCCTGAGATATTATCTAACTGCAGCAAGAATGGCCCATATCACAAAATCTCAAAAGTGCAGATGCTGGCACAGAAGTGGAGATAAAGGAACACTTTTACACTGCTGGTGGGACTGCAAATTTACACAATGTTTTTGGAAGGAAGTATGAAGAAACCTCAAAGAACTCAACCTTGACCTCCCACTTGATCCTGCAATTCCATTACTGGGCATATATCCAGAAAGGAAAAAAGCCTTTTATTATAAAGATATTTGTACTAGGCTGTTTATTGCAGCCCAATTTACAATCACTAAAATGTGGAAACAGCCTGAATGTCCTGCAACCCAGGAATGGATTGGCAAGCTGTGGCATATGTATACCATGGAATATTATTCAGCCATTAAAAATAATGGAGATTTGCAGCATTTGTACTAACCTGGATGGAGGTGGAACACATAATCCTTAGTGAAGCATCACAGGAATGGAGAAGTATGAATCCTATGTATTCAACTTTGATATGAGGACAATTAATGACATGGTGGGGCATGGGAAAGGGGAGAGCAGAGAGAGAGAAGGAGGGTGGGGGTGAGGGTAAGGAAAAGAAAAAAAAAGAAAATACTGACTAATTCTCACATAAATTGGATTCAATTTTGACTAAAGTACATTGCTTAAACATTCATTTTTAATTCAATTTGTTAATATGTTGTTTAGGATATAGAATACTGCGTCCTAATTTATAAGTGAATTATGTTTGTAATTTCCCATTTATAATAACATATTTTTTCCAATTTTAATAATGGGCATATCCAGATTAAGTAGAATGATTTTGAAGTATTTCTTCTTTTTCTGTTGTCTGTAAGATTTGGCATGATCTGTTTATTGGAATTATCTTTTATTTTTATTTATAAATATTAGTTGTCTATTTTTTGAGACTTTGGAAAAAAATAGTAAGAAGTTAATTGATGACTCCGTACCTCAGAGTTAAACCATTCTATAATAGAATTTGACAATGTTGATGTTACTTTCTTTGCATGACTATTATTATTGCTTAATACTTCATTGCAGCAATTGTCTGATTTCTTTTCTGAATGTATTTATCTTCGTTCGTTCTTTGCAAGGTTTGTTTCTAGTTCTTACCTTAAGCATTGTTATTGTTGTTAAATGTTAAGCCTTTTTAATTTTGTGAAGGCAAAAAGGGGAAACCTAATAAACACATGTATATGTAAAAATAAAAAAACAAAGAGAAAAAGAAACAAAAAGTGTTTATCATTATTAAAAAAGGAAAAATTATAAAACTAAATATTAACTTAGAAATATTTGATGGAAATTTAAGAATATCAATGCTAAAGAGACAATTTAAAAAAGTTTCCAGAATAAATGAGTAGATAACGTACAAGGAACAAGTATCAGACTGACAGACTTCTAACTAGTAACATAAGAATCCAGAATAAGATCTAGTAATGAGTTCATAATGTTGAGAGAAATACAATAATTTCAATATACAAGTTCGTATATGGCTAAATTGTTATTTTTAAATGGAGATTAAATAAAGATATTTTAAGCTCTACAAAGCCATTTAGAAGACCTCAGTTTTGTAAAACCTTGGTTTTCCAGCCTATAGATAAATTAAGATCCTCTTAAAAACACTTGTGGAGAATTATTCCAGTACAATGAGAACTAGATCCCAGAGTCTGCCCCAGATTATATTTCAAAAGTGAGTAAATAATCAGAAAAACCAGAAACCTGGCCTAAATTTTAGTAAATAACCTCATTGAGTGACTACAATTTTCTTCTATTTTGCATGAGAATCTCTTGGTAAACAGGAATAAACTTGATTTTTAAAAACAATCTTCTATCTGGTTGAATGTTATTTTTGCATGGTATTGAAGTTTAGAACTCAAGCTACTTTTAAAGAAGTTAACATAATTTCGTACAGTGCAGTAAATTCTTCACTTCCCAGCAGTTACTTTGGGAGGTTTACATTTATGCCTATGGTACTTGTCCTCAAAGCAATTTCAGAGGCAATGAACATACCACGATAACAACAGTAACAATATAAACAATAGGATGATCTGATTCATTTTCTTCTTATGTTTTGGATCCAAAATCACATTACTTAATATAACTCTTCCTGTTACTCTGGATTAAATATTTTCTTATTATTTCCAAAATCAAATTCACCTCAGTGCACTGAAGATTTCATCACTGGGGATATTAGAAAGATTTAAACAGTAGCCTTGATAAAATTAGGAAGGTGCTGGTGTACACAAATTGTATTCATGTATGGATCCCATGCTTCCCTCTCTGAACCTTCAGATCACTCCTCCTTCTAACCTCAATTTGTTTATTCTGCCATTCCTTCTAATCTTGTAATCTTCTGTTTATGCCACTTGGCAAATCTCTAACTGATTCACTTCAAGTTAGAGATTACAGCCATTAACAATGGTATGTCACTTTTTGTTAGGACAACAATCCTTAATATTAAGGAATTGCAATTCCAATTTCTAATTAGAAAGGGCACAGTAGCATATTCATGTAGCCTGGGGACAGGGATGGATATTTAAACAAGGAGGGAGAAGGCTCTGGAGTCCGTGATCTCTTCACACACATTCGAATGGAAAGCTGGCTCAGGATTCATGTTTCTCCTTTCACAAACAAAATCATGATGGCTTGTGAGAAGCTGGTATTTCTGTCCATCTGTGATCAATCTCAATAGCTTGAGGGGATGAAAATCCAACACATGGTTACACAATCATTTGACATGACACATAAGCAAGAGAGTCAGACATTCATTTATTTACCAGAATAGATTGAGCAGAATATCTCAGCACATTTAATGTGCATGACCGGGTAAGTATCCAAGAATCTAGGTCTCTCTGAGCAATGGAGAGTAATGGATTCCTGAGCTCTTCAACAGCACAGGTCTCCAAAATAGAAACTCAAGTAGTCTGTCAAGCATCAACTTCCTAAATGTCACAAGAACGTGTTGCTAAGACAAAATTAAAATTGTTACTTACTGATACAAGGGAGACTATCTCCTGAAAATGGGAAAATGTCAAAGTCACTATATTTATTGATTCTCTGAAGTCTTTAAAGGTGCAGAGAGTGTATTAGGATTGGGTAAGAATCATTATATACAGTCATGCATTGCATAAGGATGTTTTGGACAGCAGGTCAATGGCAGACTGAATATTCAGTGGTGGCCCCATAAGATTATAATAAAGCTAACAATTCCTATTTCCTAGTGTTGTTGTAGCTCTTACAGCATCATAGTGCAATAAGTTACTCATGTGTTTGTGGTGATGCTAATATAAAAAACCAACCAGTTGGGTGGTGCCTGTGGCTCAGCGAGTAGGGCACCGGCCCCATATACCAAAGGCGGCAGGTTCAAGCCCAGCCTTGGCCAAACTGCAAAACAGAAAAATAGCCGGGCATTGTGGTGGGTGCCTGTAGTCCCAGCTTCTCGGGAGGCTGAGGCAAGAGAATCACCTAAGCCCAGGAGTTGGAGGTTGCTGTGATCTGTGTGATGCCACAGCACTCTACTGAGGGTGATAAAGTAAGACTCTGTCTCTCCAAAAAAAAAAAAAAGCCAGTTGCTGGTCATATAAAAGTGTGCCATGTACAATTAAGTACAGTATATAACACTTGATAATGATAATAAACAACTGTGTTATTTGTGGTTTGTGTATTTACTATATTTCTGTCATTATGTTAAAATATACTCCTTCAACTTATAAAAATAAGATAATTATAATGCTCCTTCTACTTATAAAAATAAATTAATTATAAAACAGCCTCAGGTGGGTCTTTCAGGAGATATTACAGCAGAAGGCATTGGTGTCATGGGAGAGGACGCTCCATGCATGGCATTGCTCTGAAGATGCTCGTTCTATCAGTGGAACAAGATGTAGAAGCTGGAAGACTGATATTGATGTTAACTCTCTGTAGGCCTAGGCTAATTAATGTATTATTTGTGACATAGTTTTTAACAAAAAAAGTTTAAAAAGTAAAATAAATTAATGAATTAATTAAAAATAGAAAAAAAGGCTTATAAATTAAGGATATAAAGAAAATAAAATTTGCACAGCTGTGTGATATGTTTCTGTTTACTCTATTAGTAAAAAAGAGTCAGAAAAGTTAAAAAAATCAAAATGTGTATAAAGTAAAAAGTTCCAGTAAGCTAAAGCTAATTTATTATTCAAAGAAGAAAAATATTTTTCATAAATTCAGCATAGCCTAACCGTACAGGGTTTGCAAAGTCCACAGTCACATAGAGTAATGATCTAGGCCTTCACATCTTCTCACCACCCACTGCCTAACTCACCCAGAGCTACTTCCAGGACAGTAAAATTCATTCCTTCATGGTAAATTGCCCCCTAGTAAGTCTTCCCAGTTCTCAGTAATTCACCATTACTTCATGCGAGAATGTTAACTTTCATATCCCTTAAGTCTTGTAATATTGTTTGCTAGTGTATTGCTAGTGTATTATTTACATTTCTTAACTTCTTTCTAGGAAGGCTAAAACCACCTTCGAATTCTAAAGGCCACTAGAATTAGGAATGACAGATCTTTGCATATATTGAGGAAATAGTACTGCTATTTCTCTGGGTTTAGTATTTTACTTGAAGCAGGGAGGGTGAAGATTCCCTTTAGGCTGTCTGTGGACCTATCAAGGGGGACACTCTTAAGCCCAGGAGTTGGATTAACACTCTATTTTCTCAAATATTATTTTGTAAATAAATGTACCTTGTACTCTAAACTTCCTATTTTGAAAGTCTTTATGAGAATAAGGTTTGGAGGACTATAGTGGAAAAATAATTTTTGAATGCTTAAAATAGATGTTTTTACTTGATAGATTTTGTACTTAAGCAAATATGATAAGGCTAGATAGAATTAGGAAAATCCTTGGAATGTGAGCCAGGATCCAGAATAGGGCACATTCTTCTCTTAATTCAAGTTCAGCTTGAAGGAGGCAGACAGTTCAGCCACATATTAATGGAATAAAAATAGTTATAGATTAGCAGAGGTCATCCTCCTCTAATATTTTGTCTGTTTAGTATAAGGTTATGATGGAATGTAATAGAAGAAGGCATTGTGGGTTTTTTCATGCTGCAGTTGGGGGAGACTATGAGGTCTGACAATTAAGTTCGTGAAGTTGCCGCTATGTGCTTACATTGGCAGCACTGTACCAAGAGCTCAGTAAGGTTTCGGGGCTGTGTCTTGCTGAATGACTTTCATTATTGTTATTGCTTATTTGGGGTGCTATTACAAGAATGCCAGAGTTTAAATTAGGATGATGAAAAAATACTAAATGTCTTGATAAAGTTGGCAACAGTGGAAGTGAAATCAAGAACGTTAGTTCAAGTTTATTCCATAAAGAAAATGGCAGTGTACAAATGGATTAAATGTTTTTCTGAGGGAAGAGAAAGCATCACTAATGAAGAAGTGTCAAAGTTTGCCAAGACTTTCTGAAAGACAAGATAATGTTTTTGGCCATTTTTTACTCATGAAGACATGAGGGTGTGCCAATATGACCCTGAATCAAAGCATCAAAGTGCATAATGGAACAATTCTCCATGACTGAAAAAGTGCCATCACTCCAAATCTAGGTCAAAAGGATGTTGCTAACCTTTTTTGTTTTGATATGACAGGGATTATTCATTACAAATTCATACCAACTGGACAGATAACCAAGTTTACCTTTTGGAAATTATATAAAGGCTAGATGAATATGACCTGAACTTTTTGCCAACAACTCAATAACTCTTGCATCATGACAATGTACCAGCATATATGGAATTGTCTTTGAGGGAGATTTTAGCCAGGAAACAACTGAACACCCCCCTGCTCACCTGATCTGCCCCTCACTGACTTTTTTCTTTACCTGAAGATAAAGAAAATGTTGAAACAAAGATGTTTGGATGACATTCAAGACATCAAGTGTAATACAATGACAGCTCCGATGGCCATTCCAGAAAATGTGTTCCAAATTGGTTTGAAAGGTAGACTAGACACTGGCATCAGTTCACAGTTTCCCAAGGGAAGTGCTGTGAAGGGGACCACAGTGACATTCAGCAATGAGGTTTGTACCACTTTTTCTACAATTATTTCATGAGCTTAATTGTCCATTGTCATATAACATATCTAGAGCTGTAGAAAAAGCCAGTCCAACTTAATAATATGTGAGGATCTGGGCCTTTACATGTGAGAAAAATATCATTTTCTCTAGCTAGAAATTTTAACTGAAATGATAGTCTATGCATTTACCCCTGGACCTTAGCAATCTGGGCTGCCCCCTAGACACTCTGCTTCAGAAAGGCTGCATGGCCTCCCTCCAGCTGTGTCATAAACTGCAGTGTCCCAGGTCCAGGAGAAATGTGAATCAGGAGCCCAGAAACCTTACTTGTAGACAACTCTTTATACATCCTTGGACACCTGCTTGTTTTTCCCAAAGGGTCTTAGTCTTTGGGCCCCGTGCCTCATGTGACTCAGGTTTCCATTCCCTGGTACTGGCATATGCATGCCTTGGTACTGGCATATGCACTCCTAGGCTTGAAGCACGACCCAGAGGCCATCTGTTGCAAAAAGGAGTGGCAGAGAATGGACATCTTGGTTGTGGTATCCACAAATATGGACACAGCTTTCTGACAGTTCAGGGGTGGGCCAGGAGAGGGAGTCAGGGGAGACAGAAAGACACAAGTGGGGACAGCTGTGACAGGGACTGAGAGTCTCTGACTTGACTTGTTGTCATTCTTCTGTGAAACTCAAGGAGTTGAAGAACTCTCATCTCAGATTTGGTTGTCCTGGTCATAATAAAAACATTTGTTAAGGTAAAAAGATGAACAAGGTTATTTAATATTTTATTAGTTCAACTTTCAACTTTTAAACATTTAAACATAATTCATTTGGGCCTCAATTTCTACTCTTTGCCTGAACTTGTGTGTGTGTGTGTGTGTGTGTGTGTGTGTATGTGCGTGTGCTGTGAATAGTTTGGGCAGTTTGGCTAGGAAGTCTCTATATTTAAGATAAACACTACCCAAATTGAAGAAGTATTTTCAATGAAAATCTTACCTTCTCTCTGATCCTCCTTTTTTTGAGACAGGATCTTGCTCTATTGTCCAGGCTAGAGTGCAGTGGTGTCATTATAGTAACTGAAAGCTCAGGCTCTAGGGCTCAAACAATCCTGCCTCAGTCTTCAAAGTAGCTGGGACTACAGACATGTGCCACCATAACTGGTTTATTTTATTTTATTTTATATTTTTTATTATTATTATTTTTTTTTTTTGTAGAGATGGAGTCTTACTATGTTGTTCAAGCCTCAAGTGATCCTCCAGCTTTGGCCTCTTAAGTTGCTGAGATTACAGGCATGAACCCCTATGCCTGCACCTTCCCTAATTTTTAAAGGTTTCTCCTAAGTTTTAGAAAAACAAACAAGGGGAACTGAATGTACCAAGCATGAGAAAGCATTAGTTTGTTTTAAAAGACTAACAGATGGTGACAAGGATAGAGTTTAAGTATTGAAATTAGGTCTCAGAGAAATAGCTAAGTCTTTGTCAAAAGAGGTTGATTCTTATCAGAGGTAGTTAATGTTTGGCTTTTACTGTGGGAAACGGGCAGATTCCTAAAAGAGCTTTCAGGATTTTTATAGCCCAAGCCATCTCTAACTGAATTATCTCTACCAAAACCATAATCCATCAATCCTTGAGTTATAAAAGTATGGTTTATATCCCTTAATAGCCCCTTTTATACAGAACTTTGTATATCCATTTTTTTCTCTTCAGAGAAAGTTTATAGTTTTAGTAAGAAAAGTTGTTACCCTAAGACGTGCTATGTCCTGACATGTAAGAGATAGTTATAGCCAAACTCTGCTATAGTTCACCTGTCATCCACTTGTCTAGATAGAAGCTGAGGATAAGTGGTGGATTGGTGCTTTGCATTATTAATCAATTCCACCTAGACTACAAGAAACAGAAGATCATGACTTCTGGGGGAAATGGCTGGAAAGGTCAACAGTAAACACACTGATGGACCCAGGGTCATGCTAATTCTGACTTGTCATGTTCCATTCCCAAACCAGATTCTGTATCTCCTAGGTATCTGGTAAGATCAGTAGCTAATAATTTCCGGTAGATTTTGTATAAAGCAAGTTTATCCCAAATAGAAAACACAAGCAAGAAAAAAAAAATACACACACACACAAAACAGAATTCTTTTTTTTCTCCAAAGCATGTACCGGTAGAAAACAAAAAAGCCTGTGAGAAATAGCAGGCATTTTAAAAATGGTCTTTTATTAAAAATGTAAGAAGCTATAAAGAATTCTAAGAAACAATGGGGCAATTTGAAACCACTTGTTAACAAAATTACCTATGGAGAAGCAATGGTCAAAATATAAATCTGCGGTTGCCTCAGATTGCTTAGCTGGCAGGTAAATCTACTCTTGGTAGAATTAATTTCTCCCCTCAGATCTACACCTTTGGTGCCTGTATAAGTTGGAAGTTCTTATAAGAAAAAAGCGTTGGTAGTTAGCGAGGCAGTGTATGCAAATTGGTTAAAAATTCCTCTATCAGGAAATTGCCCTCCACTGACTATTTTTTTCAATGGTTTACCTGTAACTTCATCCAAAGAGTACCCATTTCAGCCCTAACAGAAATAATATTCAAGGAAGACTTGTGTATTTGTCACTGATCTTCCCAACAGCTTCCTTTTCAAAGTGCTTTCAAATAGCTTCAGAGAAATCCCTGTTCACTTGAATATGCCACCTTTAGAAACAAAGGAAGTTGGCCATTGCTTTTTACCATTTTTAAAATGGAAATGGAATATCACCATAATAAGCTCTGCAGGGGTACAAACAAGACACATGAGAGACATTGCCTGCCTTGGTGACCATTAGGGGCTGGTGGGACCAAAAATGGAACAAAAGAAGTGAGAATTCTGTCATTGCAAGATAAAAGGTTCTGTCTCTCTCTACCCAGGTCCTACACATGCCATGGCCCTCACCTTCTCTCTCTTTGTTCTATCTAAATTGCCCTCAGATATTTCAGAGTAAACTAGGAAAATGTAACACATTTTGTAAGAAGCCACCCTTGAAAAATTAAGGCTTTATATTGTGCAATAGACACGTTCTTGAACCAAAGGGCTATTTCCTGACTCCTGTCTCCCTGTCCTCTGATACATTATTTCCAGTTTATTTATTGATTTAGCTATTGCTGCATTTACGGAGTGTTTCTATCTGTTCAGTGTCCAGCCTGTGCCAGTCACATTGACTCCTGCTGAGCACCCAGAGTGTGGGTGAGAGATGGGGACGATTACAGGAGCTCCCAGAATGCAAAGAAGGGACATTATAAGGTCAATGGAAACAGGGCTGGTGTCATAGCTGAGAAGGTAATATTAATTAAGATCTGAGTTGGTGAGAACATTTTGAGTCTGCAGGTTGAATTGAAAGAAAAGAAATACTGACTCTAGAGGGCAGCATTAAAAGTGTTAGCTGGCATTTTCCACTCCTCCTCCAGGGTGCCATGACTGTTAAAGTGGAATTGAAACGCATCCGTCCCGGTCTGGGGGCCGTTTTTATCTGACGAAGCAGAGCTACCCACTGTGCTAAATGTGCTGCCATTATTTCTCTGCCCTCATTCTTAGTTACAACTGCTTTCCAATTTATATCTTGGGTGCATTATAAGTTTGCTCTTAATGCCATTCCTTTAATAAAAAACACACTTAAATTGAACTCAACAGTGAACAATTTTTTTTATAACTTTATAAATTCCTTTTCTTTTTTTTAAGCTGCCAAAGTCTTAAGTCTGTTTTATAGATTTCTTGTACCCAAAGACCTCAAATCACAAAAATGTAATTCTATCTTTTACTTATTTCATGCAATAGGTTTTCTGGAAAGCTTATGTTTATTCCTCCAGTTGACTATCCTTTTCTACCTGTTTTGTCTTCTGGGAAGCTGATTTACATAAATTCTACAAATAGAATCCCTTGCTATATAGCTTCCTCTTGGATTTGACTGATAGGAAACACTGGCAGGGAGGCGATTAGAGTTTATTTCCCTAGTTTGCTCCCTGTTGGGTTGGCGTAAGCTGGCCTTACCACTCAACTGCCCATCACACCTTCAGATAGTGGCAGTGAGGGGAGGAAGGGAGGGTAGCAGCGGGTGAGAGTGAGGGAAGGCTCCCCACAGAGCCTCTTTGTCTCTGGGTCCCAGTGACTATTTCTTCCCTTTGAACACTCATCTTTTGTAAAAGGAGAAGCTAACCTCAGGGTTCTGCACTGCTAGATGGTTTCATCATGTTTATTACTTAAGTGCCTCTGTAAATTGTCCACTTACTAAAAATTTTCTCAAATTAATCAAATTGCAATATACATTGGTTCCACTTGTTAGGTAGGCAGTTAGGAAAGGCTCTCCTGGGAGAAGAGGACAAAAGTGGGGCCCCTGGTCCTCATCTTGGTGCCACCCACCTTAATTTTGTTTCAAGTGATTGCTCCTACCTGTGGAGGAGGAATCACCCTACCAATCTACCAGTCAGAACTTAGCATGCCAACTGCAAGAGGCCTCAAGGTGACCTCTGAACCACCAGGTGGGCCTGAACAGGTGATGTCAGAGAGAACTGCCCACCATGAACCTGGCCTCTTTTCTTTCTTTCTTTTTTTTTTTTTTTTTTTTTTGCAGTTTTTGGCCGGGGCCGACTTTGAACCCACCACCTCTGGTATATGGGGCCGGCGCCCTACTCCTTGAGCCACAGGTGCCACACGACCTTGGACTCTTTTCTTACTTGCACTAGCAATGGAGGCCTATTTTCTGTCTTTGGCAAAATTATCCTGCTTTGTAAACTCTGTTGCTCTGTAAACCTATCTTTCTCTTCCTCAATAAACTTTACTTCATGTTTGCTTTACTTTTGGTTGGTCATTTTATGACTGAGTGACCTCCAAGAACAGAGAACACAGGCAGCTGGCTGAAAACTCTACATTTTAGGAGACAGCGGCCTTGTAACACAACACAATTGTAATATATTAATACTATGGGAAAACTGAGTTAGGGATTGTTGGCCAGAAATGAAAGTGAAAGTGTAGAAGTAACTGCTTTGCCATTGAAATTGAATGGCAGATGACAGAAACACTGACTCTGCTATTCCCTCACTCTGTGACCTTGGCCCACTTACTTAATCATTCTGTGCTGGAGTGTTCTTATCTCTAAAATGAGTACCTTAACTTTCAGGTTTCCCAGGAATATATAATTCCTGACAAGTGCTAAGTACAGTGCCTAGGGCAGGAGAAAGTTTCTCATCCTGATACAGAGTAATCAATCCAGTCATTCGGGTGTTAATGAAGCCAGTAGTGCAGTTGCTGTCATCCCAGAAGCAGGTTTCACTCAATTGCTTGGCCACTGAATGCCTCTTTGCACTCTTAACCCAGTATAGACATGAATTCATTGATTCGACTAATATTTATTGATTGCCTATTATCTAAACGACACCATGTTAAGAGCTGTGGAGAGTTAAAATAAGACATAACTGTAATTTCTTGAGAAGGTTGTAGTCTATTAGGAAGAGACAAAGGAAATTACTATCAACTGGAAATCTAGGAGATTTTAGCCACTGTCTCAGAGCTTCAGATGGTTCTTACCCAGGCAGCTAAAGGCCAGACAGAGACAGCAATCCATGGACAGAGGAAGGTGCAGATGTGTCAACAAACAAGAATCAAAAATATTTAGAGAAAGAAGCAATTTCCTTGAGTCTGAAAGTAGTTATCTTGTAGATGCAACCGCAGGTGATTCTGAAACTTATTTCCAGAACTCCCACTCCAGGAAAGGAGGTGTACTATTTTGCATGTAACAGAGAGGCAATCCATTCATACTTTCTCTATTCTTTATATTACACCCATTCAAATCATGATTTCAATAAGCAAATTTATTTTAATTAATTTGTTATGTAAACGATACAAAAAGTGTAATCAATATATTCCTTAATTCCACTCAAATATGAAGGGTTCTCAGACATCTTCAAATGCAAATTAAAACACCCACTCCATTACCATTATATTGGTCTATACATTTGATTTTTTTAATGAAGAGCTCAAAGTCATAAGGATTCATGTTGTATTCCTGTGAAGAAACATTTGACTGACTTATCTGAGACCTCAATTAAAATGGACAACTATTGATTTCTTAACAAATTATTCCCATTTTCATCCAATTTCAGTACTAAGCTATTAAAAGAATATCAGTGTCCTTATAATGAATGTTTCTCACCTATCCATCCAGATGAGAAAGATGGGAAATTAAAGGGAGAAAACACTTCTAATATCATACTAATTATGCGTAGACATACTATAAACAGAAATATATGCTACCTTTCTATTTCCCAAATGTCTACACAGTACTATGCTTAGATTGATGTGAAATCACATATCAGGGTGATATGAGATATCAGAAATGAATGGTGAGTTGGTTGTGAAATTTTACCAGACCTTTCAGTCTTTCACAGACTTGGCCTTGTCAAACAGTGCAACAGAGATAAGACTTGTAAATTAGTTTTCCGCCCAGCTGAATTTGAGAGAATTTATAGTTATCTCCCCCTCTCCTTGTTTCGTTTTTCCACAGGAAAGCTACATCACCATATCTCCCTAGTATTTCTAACTGTTGTCTGCAAATGTCCCAAATCCTAACACAGCCTATATTTAAGGGCTGGTCATATTTAACAAATGCTTTGAAAGACTGTTTCTATGTGCAATTGTAAGGGCTGGGACGCTTGTGCTTCCTTGTCCTCATCTGTGCCCTTCCTACTGAGAAGAGAGTTGCTAATTTGCAGAAAAAAAATTTTGGAACTTTTTAAGGGGAAAGCATCTTCTAGATAATTATTCTTCTTTAAAGAGTGATACAACTGAACTCCTAATGAGTGACATGACTCTCTGGGGTCACACAGCAACATCCCTTCCTTACAGATTGAAAGGATTTTCCTGCCTACCTTGAAGGACATTCAAAGGTAAAGAATTCCATGCTAGTGATACTTGTAATATATTATATAATTTACTTAATGATCACAACAATCTTATGAGTTGAGAATAATCCTATTTTATAGTCATGGCTTAGAAATTACCTCCCTGGTAAATGGGGAGTGTGTGAACTGGATCTTAGGTTACTGCACTATCTTGCCAGTGATGGGTCCATGCCAAATCTGCCTCCTCAGAGTCTTTGATTAAAATGCAAATTCACCTGGGAATTATAGTCTTAGAAGCCTAATATCCCAGTTAGTAATCCTGCTTTAGGGAGGATTAGTTGACAACTCAGAGAGAGTAAGAATTGAAATCAGAAGTTGTGCTTGGGGGCTGGTTTTAATGGCAAAATGGCAAGGATAAACCACCGATTTCACAGCCTTGCCTTGAGCTGTTCGTTTCACCCATTGGCTGCATGAGAGTCTGGTAGGGGAGCAGATGGAAAACACATTGCCCGATAAGATATATCTGTCATTACTAGAAAAAGTGAGCCCATTCCTAGTGCACCCTGCCTCATGAGAGCCCCATTCAGAAATGGGTTTGTCCTGAAACCTCACAGAAGGCTAATTTTCTGGCAAACAGGACAATTCTCCTCCAGACAATCTCATCACTTTGTGGCTTCTATGATGATAATATATTTGTACCTAGTACATAATTAACTGGGAAGAGCATAATATTAATTATTTTGTTCAATTGTTAATTAGTGGGGTGTTTCCCTCCCACGTCCCTCTCCTTCCACACACTATCCGTCAGACCCTAGTAATTTTTGCGTGAATAAGTTCAGATAAAAATCTCTAAGGAGGACCAATTCTCTTCTTCCATTAGTGAGAACACATATAGATCACTTTCAGTGCTAATCTAGGGCTAAAATCAATTATGTCTCTTGTATTTAAAAATTAAGTTGACTCACCATGGGAGTAGGATGAAGGAAAAATACATTCCTCCTATTGTGTGTAATTACAATAGTAAAACATTTTCCTTCAAAATATAATTGCTGCCTGCAGAGGCTGAAATCAGGAAGATTGCAGATGAAATAGCAATAAACCCCTCAGAAATTCAAAACGTCCTTAACTAACATTACAAAAAACTTTACTCTCAGAAATATGAAAATTTGAAGGAAATTGATCAATATTTGGAAGCACGCGACCTACCAAGACTTAGCCAGATGAAGTGGAAATGTAGAACAGGCCTATATCACGTTCTGAAATAGCATTAACTATACAAAATCTCCCTAAAAAGAAAAGCCCGGGACTAGATGGCTTCACATCAGAATTCTACCAAATCTTCAAAGAGGAACCAGTACCTATATTACTAAACCTCTTCCAAAATATAGAAAAAGAAGGAATACTACCCAACACATTCTATGAAGCAAACATCACCTTGATCCCTAAATCAGGGAAAGACCTAACAAGAAAAGAAAATTATAGACCAATATCACTAATGAATATTGATGCAAAAATATTCAACAAGATCCTAAGAAACAGAATCCAACAACATATCAAACAAATTATACACCCTGACAAAGGAGTATCCCAGGGTCTCAAGGCTGGTTCAACATACGTAAATCTATAAATGTAATTCAGCACATAAACAAATTAAAAAATGAAGACCATATGATTCTCTCAATTGATGCAGAAAATGTTTTTGATAATATCCAGCAACCCTTCATAATCAGAACACTTAAGAAAATTGAATATAAAAGGGATATTTCTTAAACTTATAGAGGCCATCTACAGCAAACTAACAGTCAGTATCGTATTGAATGGTGTTAACTTGAAATCATTTCCACTTACATCAGGAAGCAGGCAAGGATGCCTATTGTCTCCGTTGCTCTTTAACATTGCAATGGAAGTTTTTGTATCTACATAGAGTCAGAAGAGATCAAACTTTCACTCTTTGCAGATGATATGATTGTATATCTGGAAAACACCAAGGATTCTACTACAAAACTCTTAGAAGTGATCAAGGAATACAGCAGTGTCTCAGGCTATGAAATCAACACTCATAAATCTGTAGCCTTTATATATACCAACAATAGTCAAACTGAAAAAACAGTCAGGGACTCTATTCCTTTTACAGTAGTGCCAAAGAAGATGAAATATTTGGGAGTTTACCTAACAAAGGATGTGAAAGATCTCTATAAAGAGAACTATGAAACTTTAAGAAAAGAAATAGCTGAAGACATTAACAAATGGAAAAACATACCATGCTCATGGCTGGGAAGAATCAACATTGTTAAAATGTCTATACTACCCAAAGCAATATATAAATTTAATGCAATTCCTATTAAAGCTCCACTGTCATACTTTAAAGATCTTGAAAAAATAATACTTCCTTTTATATGGAATCAGAAAAAACCTCTAATAGCCAAGACATTACTCAGAAATAAAAACAGAGCAGGAGGAATCACACTCCAGACCTCAGACTTTACTATAAATTGATAGTGATCAAAACAGCATGGTACTGGATAATAACAGAGAGGTAGATGTTTGGAACAGAATAGAGAACCAAGGGGTGAATTCAGCTAGTTACTGTTATTTGATCTTTGACAAGCCAATTAAAAACATTGAAAGGGGAAAAGACTCCCTGTTCAACAAATAGTGCTGGGTAAACTGGCTGGCAACCTGTAGAAGACTAAAGCTGGACTCACACCTTACACCATTAACTAAAATAGACTCTCACTGGATTAAAGATTTAAACTTAAGACATGAAACTATAAAAATACTAGAAGAAAGTGTAGGAAAACTCTTAAAAGAATTGGCCTGGGTGAATGTTTTATGAAGAGTACCCCCAGGCAATTGAAGCAGTATCAAAAATACACTACTGGGACCTGTTCAAACTAAAAAGCTTCTGCACAGCCAAGAATATAGTAAGTATAGCAAGTGGACAGCCCTCACAATGGGAGAAAATATTTGCAGGTTATGCCTCTGACAAAGGTTTAATAACCAGAATACACAGAGAACTC
>CAUYRH010064724.1:0-17849 GCA_963574655.1 Perodicticus potto | reverse complement strand
GGGGCTCTTGAGGGGTGATGACACAAGCTGGAGCCATGAGAATTTGCCCCAGGCACTCTCAGTCCAGTTTGGGCTCTGATGGGGTCCCTGTTCCAGGAGGCCTTCGCCTCTGGGGACAGGCCACCCTCCAGTGGTCACCCTCTGCAAGAGGTTTCTATTTACCCATCTTACTCCACCCATTTTGGATTAGACATTTTTCATCTATGGGATTAGTCTGATTATAAAAATGGGGACATAAATACTACTACTGACCATAAGGTGTACAAACATGAGAAAAGAAAAAAACTTTACAAAACCCAGTCTTCACATTTCAGTCACCCCAAATATGCATTTTTGGTAGTCAAATCTCATTTTACCATGCAAATAATTATATGCTAGCTACAGAAGGAGTCTCCTTCTGTAGCTTCCCTTTCAAAATGAGGGTTCAACCCTTGGGATCTAGGACATCTCTATTTGTAAGCACAAGCCCTTGAGTTCTTCGGGGCTTCTAGTGGGCTTGGCATTCAAAGAAAAAGATAAGAAAGAATATTGAAGGGGAGAAATATGAATCATGGCCCTGCTGGCTCCATCCATACTCATAAGTAAAGGGGAATGCAGATAATTCCAAGGAAATACATGTAGGCACAGGCTCCTTAAGGTGCAAGGCTAGGGGTAAGGCCTTGTCCCCATCTGGCATTGTGATATTACTAAGAGGATTTTAAAAAAGTATGTAGACAGAGCATGAAACTGTGATAAACTAAGATTAATACTTAATGTGTCACATGGTATTGATTTCTACAAGTTACCAAGTTGCAACTGTAATTTCTTTATCTGTCTGTTCCTTTATAAACTTCATGAAAGAGACCACATATTTCTGCCATGCACACTCAATCCCGTCACTTCTATTTCTTTCTCTGCTAGTTCCTACCTCTATCTCTCCTGCATAGTGCCACCTAAGCCAGTAATGTTCACAATGCCAAGCTCATCAAAGGTCCAAGGTTGTATATAAGAGGTGTGATAAGGTTGATCCTGTGCTTTAGACTTTTGTTGTGATCTCTTTTATGAAACTAAACTTGCACTGCCTTCAGCCAGGCTTGTCATTTGCTTATTTGCTTTCAAATCTTTTCCTTGCACTCCCTCCTTTACTCTAGTTTGTAGTAGAAAGTTAAATTTTCAAGTGTTGTTTTCAGGCTTCTCTGCCAACTACACCTGGCTAATTTTAGCCAATGGAAGGCACTGATGAAGATTGGAGGAAGAGAGAAAAGGATAAATAAGGAATTTCCCCCATCTCTGCTTCAGGAAACATGTTGGGCAGTGATTGTACCTTCTTTATATTTTCATCTCTTTCCAGAGAGGTCCTCATCTGTGTCGCAGCCGTGTCATGCATATGCACTATTTTTCTGGTTTGTGTTGTGTAGTCCAGCTCCTGGGCTCCACCTCATCATTCTGTCTCTGTCTCTGCTTACCTAGAAGCAGTAATAATGCTCATGTACTCTTGAGTTTTCGAATGTCCTTGTTGGCTCGTCTCCCCCCTTGGTTTCTTTAACTGAATTTCTAGCACCTGGCAAACTATCCTCCAGGCTAAACTCTTCCTATTTGATCACTTGGTATGGTTTTGACATTCTGACTGGATTCTGACCAATAGAGAATCCTCAAATATTGTAAAACTTTGAATAAAAACTGACCACTCCATTTTGAAACACAGATTTCTGTCTCATAAGTGCCAAATTATGAGTTCACAAGGGACAGGGCCAAAGCTTATCCAAGAGAAATACAGTGTTACACACAGAGAAATGTTTCTTCCATATAACCTTTGAAATGTTTGGTACTGTCTCAAGCTTCTCTACTGATAAGAGTTATTTCCCAGGAGTCTCCTCAAATCCCTGTGCAAATTGATTTCTGTTGGGTCTCTCAGGTTGTCAGACGGATACATGGTCTCAACTAAAACCTAGTGGTAGACATAAATGGTCTAGGCCAGCACCTGATACACAGCACACACTCAAAATACCCATAGATATCCACAAATGTGCACATTTATGTATATAGACAGTAATGTACTCTTGTTTTCACTCCTCTAACAAAAAAATGTTTATCAAGCATTGTTGTGTGCCAGGCACTGTGTCTGGGATTAGGACTAGAGTAGTAAACCAGACAAGCAAATTTCTTGCCCTTCTGGAGTGGATACTGTAGTGACATAAACAGACAATAACCAGGCAAACAAATAAAAAAACTAATGGTAAGTGCTGAGAAGAAGTAAATAGGATGCTATGATAGGGAATAAGTGGACTGGGGGTACAGACAGACCTGAAAACGGATGGTTACTTCCATTCTTCCTGTATTGTGAGCCATTGGGTTACTCTTTTACATATCTTTATTCCATATTTTTGATGCTTTGCCATCGTGATGTCTTACTGATCCAGAAGGACTTTTCCTCCCAAGCCTAATTAATTCATAGAGATAATAAACAACTCACCTGCAAGCATGCCTTTCCCAAGCAACAAAATCAAGTCAGGCTAATACCTCCAACCACCTGTATGAATCTCTTACACGCTAGGCCACTATTCTTCTGCTTTAATCACCACAGCATCAGGTACTAGACAACTTGGGGCATCCCCCAAACCCTAGAGCCCACAGAAATTATTCAAACTAGCCTACCCTAACCCTGCTTACTCCTTATCTCCTGTCTTGGAAGCCACAGTAAAGACTTTGCTCATGTTTTCCCACGCACCCTTTGCCTTTTGACCAACACTATGTGCCTCCATCCCCTGTAGTATGGTATGCTCCCTCTAATTTGGATATGTGAGTATGTTCAACTGTCTTTTCAATTGGAGCCATCTCCTAATCTGTTGGTAATAATAATAAGAAACTCTACATTTTACAACAGCCATCTAGCTTTTACTTGTGCCTTTGTTATGGCATTGCTACTGGATTTCTTTGTAGTATAATGGCTTCTTTGCAAGGACTAATTTGTAAAATCTTGAGGGATTTAATTTGGTTCAAGTCTGGGTCCCATCACTGAGTCCAACATAGTTGATCCCATTTTAGAAATCATAAATCTGAAGTTAGGAGCATTAAATTAATTGCCAAGGTAAATAATGCAGCCAACACTGCAGTTCTTTTTTTTTTTTTTTCCTAATTTGTACCTTGTTACTTTCATTTGTATTATTTTTTAAATTTTGTGTTAATGTAAGGGTACAACAATTAGGCTCCATTGTTTGCATTTGTAGGGTAAAGTCCGCATTGTAGCTGAGTTGTTCACTCAGGAGGTGAGCAACATATGCCTACATTGTATCTGTCAATTTAGAGCTTTCTAAACAGACTCTCTTTCTTTCACCCCCCCTCCTCCCTTCCTCCTTATAACTTCTTAATTTGTTTTATGTTTCTCTCTTACATGGGCCTGTAGTTGTTTGTCTATCAGTTTCAAATTAGAATTGAGTACATGGGATGTGGTTTTCCATTCTTGAGATATTTTATTAAGGAGAGCGTTCTTCAACTCCATCTAGGTAAATATAAAAGACGTGAAGTCTCCATCTTCTTTTATGCCTGAATAGTATTCCATGGTATACATATACCATGTTTGTTAATCCATTCATGGGTTGATGGGCATTTTGGTTGTTTCCACATCTTTGTGATTTGCATTGAGCTGCTATAAACATTTGAGTGAAAAAGTCCTTATGATAAAATAATTATTTTCATCTGCTAGATACTGAATAATGAGATTACAGGACCATATGGAAGGTGTATTCATTGAGGATTCTCCATAATTTCCCAAAGGCTGTATTAGTTTGAAATCCCACAAGGTATAAGTGCTCCTTTCTCTTTGCACTCATGCCAGTATCTGCAGCTTTTGATGTGGGCTATGCTCACTGGAGTTAGGTGATATATCAAGATGATTTTGATTTGCATTTTTCTGATGATTAGGGTCTAAAAGCTATTCTTCATGTGTTTGTTGCCCGGTTGTCTGTTTTCATGGGGAAGAACCTTCATGTCTCTTGCCCATTGATTGATTTGTCAGATTTGTAACATGTGAATATCTTCTCTTATTCTGAAGGTTGTATATTTGCTGTGTTAATTGTGTTTGTAGCTGTGCAGAAGCTTGACAGCTTGAATAGGTCCCATTTATTAATTTATGTCATTGCTACAACTGCCAATGGTATCACATTCATAAAATATTACCCCAGGGAGATTTTGTTAAAGAGTTTTCCCACATTTTCCCCTAGAGTATTTAACATTTTGTGTCTTAGATTTAAATTTTATAAAGAGCTTGAGTTAATTTTTTTAAGTGATGAGAGACATGGGTATTTTGTTACTTTTAAATAATTTATTCATATGCATTTCCTGTAAATATTTGTTAACTATGTCACTTTTTAAAGAGAAATGAAAAGAAAGGAAATGAGTGTCAGTGTTTTTAAATTAATTTGTATGTGCTTTTCAAACATAATTTTTATAGAATTTGAACTTGTAATTAACAAGAGTGGAAATTCAATTAGTCATTCAACAGGTATTTTCTTATGCATGTTTGATCTGCCCAGTTCTAAGAAAATAGTAAGAAAAACAGGAGCAAGAAAAAAACAGTAAAAAGGGAGAGAGATGAATTTTGCTTCATTTTAATTATACAAAAACAAACAAACAAAACATTAGAAGTGAGTCAGTGTGTCCCTTTCTTCTCTGACAGGGAAATGACAGTCATAAAGAAGCCAACCAAGTGTAGCTGAAAAATAATGGTAAGGAAAAAGAAAATAATTAGCCTGATATTTCATCTAACACCCTTCCTTCCAGCTGAAAAGGAGACAGGCGCTGGGAAGTCATATTGGAGAAGTCAAAGTTGCATTTATCTTTTCTTATTTATTTGCTACAAATGTCATAGTCCAAAGGGGCCTAAATCTAAGCTTGTGTGAGAGGGGAGAAATAGTCTTAAACTTCTGTTTATAAACACAAAGCTATAAAATATAATTAAAAATAAAAGCTCATTTTATGAAACTCACAAAACTTGAAGAAGAGCAAAAGAATCTGTCTCTAGCTCTCCTCTGTATTGATGTAATCCTGGTTAGCAAAAGTCATTATCTTGCCATTTGCAGATAACTTTAGCCACTTTCTAAGTAATGCAGGGAAAATCCAAATGGAATGTAAACTTGGGAGGGTGAAATGAAGGAATGACGGATAAATTGAGAAAGACTCAACGCAAAATCTAAAGAGCATCAGAATAAGCAGTAAACTATCAATGCAGGCCAAATTTTTCAATAAAGCTTTTATGAATTCAAGTTTTTCTTGAATTTAAAGATTGGATAAGCACAGATATGAAATAAAAAAACTAGATTCTATGGGCTTATTTTAGAAAACAGAGGCAATTGAGTGGGCTGAAAAGAGCATGGGATAGTTTCTCTTGTCTTTCTATGTCTGCCTCTGTTCATGTACAGCATCTGCCCATGGAAGATTTTTTTAAAAAGTTTGGTTTACAATCACACAAGCTGAGACTGATTAAATGAACTTTGCACATGATCTGGCAAGATTTGATTAATAGGGAGAAATATGGATTATGGATTATTGAGCAGTGTGTGTATGTGGAGACTGGTTATATAAGTTATGAAGCAAATTAATGTCAAATAAAGCAGAAAGATCCTTCAGTGTCTAGGAGGATTCTAGGCCCACACACTGTCAAACCAAACCTCTCAGCAATAGTGTGTCCCACTGCACTTGGTGCAGTCATCTGGCCCCTTTAGGTGTAGCCCTTTCTAATGTGTGGAACAAGAATGACAGGGAGCTGGAACCATTGGCTTATTCTTTCTTTATCTAAGTAATAACGTGGTTAAATCTCAAAGTGGCTTTTTGTATCTTTATAAGTCAAATGCCTCGGGCTTTGTTTATCTTTGGCCCTGACTTGTCATATATGTGTGAATTCTACATCCTTCCAATAAACTGCCAAGCCTCACATTCATCATGTGGGTGTTACTCAAAGATGAACATTAAAAGTTTATGATGCACTTTGCCAAGTTTGATGTCCTCTGCTATTAATCATATCCACATTTCTAATTGTTTACAATCACGAATATTATTTTGACCAGAAGTACAGGGTGGCAGAGGTCTTTTTACTAAGGCAATGTGGTCTCCTAGCAAGCTTCATGGTTGCTCAACACTACACTTACCTTCTCCCAATCTTCCTCAAGTTGAAGTTGCTCTTTTGTTCCTTGCGTGCTCTTCTTCCTAGGTTATGATCAATTTCTTATGTCCTGAAGCCTCAAATTCAGCATGCCAGTGGTCTCTGGAGAAAGACTGTGGAGCAGAGGGGAGAGAGAAGAGTGAGACCCGCTGAGGGCTCCCAGACTGTGAGTCTCTGAAGGAACTGAATCCATAAAGAGGCTTTCTGGCTGAGTTGGGCTACTTTAGCTAGAAACTGGAAGACCTTTAACTCCTGCCAGGGCACCTAATGGTTAGCTTCTATGGAGTTTGATGTTAAGCATGGCCAATGGTCCCTCCCAGTTTCATTCCCCATTCACCTGGGCTCCAGCAGAGATTAACCTATTTATGCCTCATGTTCCATTATTGAAATGGTGGTGATATGGGAGTTATTGATATCCTACTTCTCAAGGTCATTGCCAAGGTCTCATTTTTCACATGTCTGCCTCCCGAGGGTACATGTTATCAAATGGTACACAGATTTAATCACTGCTGTAGATACTAGCATGCTGTGAGCTTGTCAAAAAGTCATACAAAAAATTTAAAAATTTCAGCAGCCTGCATGAATGTGTTAAGGTCTATCTAGAAGCTCCATGGCCACAACCTGGAGTATTTGACTGCTTCTCCTTAGGGACAGGAGCCAGTCCAGGAACCAGAAACAGCACTGTATCTTGTTCCTTCCCATAGGTGCCAACTACTGACAGTGAGGTTCACCCAACCTGGCCACGATCTCTCTTTCCCCACCTCCAACTCTGTTTCTGGTAGAGATCAAGAAACCAACTGGGGACTGCATGGTCCCTCCTAAAGCTTGGGGCACTTTATGTGGGAGACAAGATTCTACCATGGTCACAAAAGAACACCTTGGCTGATGGCTCACTTACACAGACATCAACCAATAACTAGTAGAACAATGACATAGCCGTTCAAAATGTCTTCCAGCTCAAGCAAAGAGGGTATGTCTGACTTACAGCCACAAGTACCACCGCTATCACGAAGAATAAACTGACTCTTTATCCTCTGTCATGAAGAGGTGAAGATGTAGTTCAGAGATAACCTGAGAGGTTCATAAAACCTGGCAGAGTAACCCAAGTGCAACTCAGGACTAGTACTCGTCTCCATGACACAATCAGGGAAATATCTTCAAGGTATCAGAGACAAGAAAATAACCCAGCCCAACACCCTTGCCTCTTAAAGAGAGGCCAGATGAGAAGGAAACAGTGGAAAAACTCAGGAAATACAAAAAATCAAAGTTATAGGTTGCCCTCTAAAGAGAACAATAATGCCTTACAAACAGACATGACCCAAGAAAAAGACAAAAGTGACAGATGAAGAATTTCAAATATGAATTATAGGTATGCTCTTGAAAATACAAAAGGAAATGGAAACCCAACACAAAGAGACTACAAGTTCAATGCAGGAAATGGCTAAATAAATGAATGTATTAAGGAAAAACCAAACAGAACTCCTAGAAATGGAAAACTCATTGAAGGATTTACAAAGTATGGTAGAGAGTTTTAAAAACAGGCTCAGTCAGGCACAGGAAAAAAGGTCAGAACTTGAAGATAATGTCTTTGTCTAAACAACTCAGTCAAAGAGAAAGATCAGAGAAACAAAAGAACTAAGCCTATAAGAAATGTGCAACTATGTAAAGAGGCCAAACACAAGAATCATAGGCATCCAGAAGGCAAAGAAGAAAATTGACAAGGGTTGGATAACTTGTTTGAGAAAATTATAGATGAAAATTTCCCAGGAATTGCTAGAAATCTAGATATGCAGGTGCAACAAACCCACAGGATTTCTGGTAGATTCATAATAATAAAGGAGCAGTCATCATGACACATAATCACTAGGCTGGCCAAAGTAAAAACAAAAGAGGCATTCTTGTGAGCAGTAAAATGAAAACAGCAAGTAACTTACAAAGGAAAACAGATCAGACTAACTGTCAACTTCTCAATAGAAGCTCTATAAGCCAGAAGGGAGTGGGGACCCATCCTAGCTTTCTAAAACAAAATATTGATTAAGCTGGAATCTCATAGCATACAAAGCTAAGTTTCTTAGCCAGGTATAGTGGTGCAATCTGTAGTCTTAGCTACTTGAGAGGCTAAAGCAAGAGGAATGCCCAAGCCCAAAAGTTTGAAGTTATTGTGAGCTGTGATGCCGTGGAACTTTACCCAGAGTGACAGAGTAAGAGTCTGTCTCAAATAAATAAATAATAAAAAAAAAAACCCAAAACCAAAGACAAAAAAAATTTAAACTAGATTCTTTTATTAAGGTGAAATAAAGATTTTCTCAGACAAGCAATCACTAAGAGAATTTGGGAAGACTACACCTCACACCTACCTTGCAGGAAGTAATCTGACCTGCATTATATAATAATTAGCATAATAGATAGAGTCTGGTGTAAAACTATCTAAAGCCTAAAAGTTCAGATATATGTATGGTTGATGTCTGCCTGTTGGGTAGATTCTTATTACTTTTGTTTTGCCCCCTAAGACCAGATATTACTGTGGCTCAAGAGGCAAAACAAAGTAATAAAGATGTACCCAACAGGATGTACAGACATCCACCATATGTGTCAGTACTTTCAACAAATGAATGGTTTGAACTCCCCACTGAAGAGACAGAGTTGGCAGAATGGATAAAAAATGCAAGCCATGTATCTTCTGTCTCCAGGAGACATATATAACCTACAAGGACTCATTTAGACTCAAAGTGAAAGGATGAAAAACAATGTTCCATGCAAATAGAAAACAAATGAAGCTGGTGTAGTCATTCTTATATCAATTGAAATTAAAGCAAGAAAGTAAAGAAAATAAAGATGGGTGAAATATGAATTAAGAATACATAGTGGTGAAAGGAACAAATCAATAACACGAATTAACAATCATAGATATTTGTGCACCTATCTCAAGAGCACCCACAATCACAAAGAAAATTCTACTCAATTTAAGCAAAATGATAAAAAGCATCATCATGACTGTTGGGAACTTCAACATTCCACTGACAGAACAGGACAGTGTCAATGGTAAACAAGTAAAGAAACAAGAGACTTAAACAAAACTCTAGAACAAATGTCTAATGAACATTGGAATAGGACATTCTACCCCAATACTCCTGAACATGCATTCTTCTCATCAGGTCTTTGAACTTTCTCTAAAATTGATCACATCCTAGGCCACAAGACATATGTAAAAAAAATTAAAATACAGAAATTATACCATGTGTCTTCTCAGATCACAGTGGATTAAAACTAGAAGTCAATTCCAACAGAACTATTCTCTATACAAAGTCATAGAAAGTAAACAACTTATTGCTGAATGATAGTTGAGTTATTGAGGAGGTAAAGATGGAAATTAAAAGATTGTTTGCACTAAATGGTAATGGAGACCAAAAATATGAAATCCTGTGGGATACAGCAAAAGCAGTCCTAAGAGGAAAACTCATAGCCTTAAATGCCCATAATTAAAAGGTAGAAAATTTGCAAATAAACAGTGCAATAAAATCATTTTTTGCTCTCTCTCTTTTTTTTTTTTTTTTTTTTTTGGCCAGGGCTGGGTTTGAACCTGCCACCTCCAGCATATGGGGCCAGCACCTTACTCCTTTGAGCCACAGGCACCGCCCACAATGAATCATTTCAAGGAACTGGAAAAGGAATAGTAGACCAACACTAAATCCATCAGGAGAATAGAAACGACCAAGATCACAGCAGAACTAAATGAAACCTAGAACAAAAGAACACAGGAGATTAATGAAGACATTTTCTTATCTTCAAAAAGATAAGAAAAACTGATAAGTTTCTGGTTGGAGTAATCAGAAAGAGAAGAGAAGGACTCTGATAAGCTTAATTAAAAATGAAAAAGGGGAAATTACAACTGATATAAGAGACATATAAAATATCATCTCAGAGTACTATAAAAATTTCTGTGCTCACATACACGAATATGTGGAAGAAATGGGCAAGTATTTGAAAATACACAGCATTCCTAGGCTCAATGAGGAAGATTAGAATTCCACAACAGACCAATATCAAGCACCAAAATTGAAGCAGTGATAATAATTCTTCCAATATAAAAACTCTCAGACCAGATGTTGTCACACCAAAATTATGTCAAATATACAAAGAACTTGTACCTATACTGCAGAAATTATTCCTTAACAATGAAGATAGAATCCTCCCCAAATCACTTAATGAATTCAATATCATGTTGATACCAAAGCCAAGAAAAGACACAACTAAAAAGAAAACCAAAGACCAATCTCCCTTATGTGCAAAAGTTCTCAAAAAGAAATCTTAGTAAACTGAATCCAGATGCACATCAAAAAAATCATTCCATAGATGAAAGGATGGTTCACCATATGGAAATCTATAAAAGTAATCAACAGCTAAATAGATACAAAAATGAGGATCACTAAATCAAATTAGACAAAATTCAGCACCCTTCTCTGATAAGAATGTTTAACAACATAGGAACAGATGAAACTTAACTTATAAATGCCATATATGACAAACCCACAACCAGTGTTATATAGAAGTGAGAAACATTGAAAGCATTCATGCTTAGAACAAAAAACACACAAGGTTGATCACTCATTTCTGTTCAACATAGTTTTGGGAGTCCTAGCCAGAGCAATTAGTCAAAAGAAGATAATCTAGGGTATCCAAAGGGGAAAAGAAGAGAAAAAATTGCTAGTTTTTGCTGATGGCATGATTTTATATCTACAAAACAGAAAATAAGTAGCTTTCACATATGCCAACAGCAGTCAACCTGAAAAAAAACAGAAAACCAACAACAAACAAAAACAAAACAAAGATGTAACACTATTTTTAGTGGAAAGAAAGAAAATAAAATATTTAGGAATATATTTTACAAAGGAGGTAAAAGACCTCCATAGAGAGGACTACAAGATATTGAGGAAAGAAATTACAAAGAATATAAACACATGGAAAAATATAGCACACTTATGGATTTGCAAAATCAATATTATTAAAACCTCCATACTACCCAAAGCGATTTACAGATTCAAGGAAATCACTATTAAAATAGCAATGCAATTTTTTTGAGATCTATAAAAAATTGTTCTACACTTCCTATAAAGAAAGAAAATCACTAATAGTCAAGGCAAACTTATGTCAAAAGAACAAAGTAGGAGGCATCACTTTACCAGACATAAAGCTACAGTAAAAACCTAGCAGGCTATTGGTACAAAAACAGACACATATATCTATGGATCACAGCAGAGAATCTAGAAATGAAATAATCATATTCTTCTCTGATTTTTGGCACGACTGATGAAAACATACACTGAAGAAAAGAAGCCTCGTTCAATAAGTAGTGCTGGGCAAATTGGATATTCACTGAAAGGATGTCCTTTCAGTAAAAGACTGAAACAGGATCCTCAGCTCTCACAACACACAAAAATTAACTCATGATAGATAAAAGGGTTATACTTAAGGCAGGAAACTATAAGAATCCTGAAAGGAAATGTTGGAAAAACTTGCAGATACTGGCCTAGGCAAAGAATTCATGCAGAAGATTCCAAAAACAATCACAGCAACAGTGAAAATAAAAAATTGTGCCTTGATCAAATTAAAAAACCTTCTGTACAGTCAGGGACACAAAGGAGTAAAGAGAGGATTCACAGAATGGGAGAAAATATTTGCATGGTATATGCCTGATAAAGGATGGTCAATCAGAATCTATAAACAACTCAAGCAAATCAGAAAGAAACAATCAAACAACTCCATTAAAATATGGGCAAACAACATGAACAGACACTTTTCAAATCAAGATATACTAATGGCCAACAAACTCATGAAAAAAAAACGCCTAACGGCTCTAACCATTGGAGGTATGCAAATCAAAACCACAATAACATTTCACCTAATTCCAATGAGCATGGCTTATATTAAAACATCCCCAAACAACAGATGATGGTGTGGATGCAGAGAGAAAGGAACTCATATACATTATTAGGACTGCAAACTAATGCCACATTCTAAGGAAAACTGTATAGATATACCCCAAGGAACCTAAAGCAGACCTATGATTTGATTCAGCAACACCACTGCTGAGTATATACCCAAAGGAAAAAAGTTTATTTTATTAAACGGAAACCACACTCAAATGTTTATAGCAGCACAATTCACAATTACAAGGATGTGGAAACATACCAAATGCCCACAAATATGTAAATGGATTAATAAAATGTGATATGTACATACTATGGAGTATACTTAGCCATAACAAAAATGGGGAGCTAGTATCTTTTTGGATAACCTGCAGGGAACAAGAAACCATTCTTCTCAGTGAAATATCACAAACATGGGGAACAATACTACATGCACTCATGCTAAATTGAAACTAGTTGATCAGCACTTAAGTGCACACATCACAGAAAACTCAATGAAAATATAACAGGTAGATTGGGAAAAGAAAGGATTGGTAAACTTACACATAATGTGTGCAATGCATACTATCTGGGTGAGGGGAACCCTTATAATTTTGACTCAATCTGTACAATGAAAGCTATTTGACCAAAACATGTGTACTCTGCAATATTTTGAAATTAAAAACAAAACAAAACCAGCAAGCTCATGGCCCTTGAGAGAGCAGACAGAGGATCTGATCCTCGAAGGTATCTCTTTCCAGCATCAACTTGAAACCCTCCACTTGAATGACATGTTCCCTGGCAGAGGTCCCTATTTTTCAAATCCCAAAACCTCAATTCAACAAATTTTCAATGTTCTCATATTTAGACCAAAAATGAGAGGACCTAGATACCTAGATTGTAAAAGACTTGAGAGAATGAATGGGTTATTGCCTTCAAGTACAGGATGAGCTATTATTTAAAAAAACACAGTGTTCTTGTTTCATGTATTTCCAGAAGCATGAGACAGAACAAACTTTCAGAAGTTTTAGGATCCTTCAGGGTTTAAATAAGGAAGAGTTTTCTAGCAACTAAATGTAATCAAAGATGACATTTACTTTGCAATATAATGATCCCTCTGGCAATGGTGATATTCAATTTATTAGAGGTAAACTATATAAATCTCTAATGTCCATCCTAGAGTAAGCATCGAAATTCTGAGAAGAAATGGTAAAATCAGTGTTCTAAGAGAGTCAACAGTCGTGCTTTCTTTGTGTTCCATGCACTGTTGGCCATACTTCCTTCATAGCTTATCCGTGCACACTGTGGACATGTGTATGCCTATCTGCCTTTCTGTGGACCCAAGATCTCTAGAATGCAGGGTCTGAAGGTTCTTTTTCCCACACCTAACAGATTACCAAACACATAGTAGGTGCTCGAAGAGTGAATGATTGACCAAGAAAAAGCAAGTTTAAAAATTATTCAGGCTTCTAGAGACACATGGAGCAAGCTTTTAATTTTGACTATGATAGCTCAACAGGTACTTGAAGGCAATGACCTATTTCCCCATGTCTTTGATATTTTTAGCCTTCTCCTCTTCAGTCTAAACATAATGATAATGAAATGTCTTTTTTTTTTTTTATTAAATCATAGCTGTGTACATTATTGCAATCATGGGGTACAATGTGCTGGTTTTATATACAATTTGAAATATTTTCATTGAACTGGTTAACATAATCTTCATGGTGTTTTCTTAGTTATTGTATTCAGACATTTATATTTTGCATTTAGTAAGTTTTACCTATACCCTTCTGTATATCCAGAAGACCAAAAATCACATTATAACAAAGATATTTGTACCAAAATGTTTATTGCAGCCCAATTCATAACTGCTAAGACATGGAAGAAGCCGAAGTGCCCGTTGACCTAGGAATGGATTAATAACTTGTGGTATTTGTACACCACGGAATATTATGCAGCCTTAAAGAAAGATAGAGACTTTACCTCTTTCATGTTTACATGGATGGAGCTGAAATGTCTTTATTTATTTATTTATTTTTTATTAAATCATAGCTGTGTACATTAATGCAATCACGGGGTATAATGTGCTGGTTTTATATACAATTTGAAATATTTTCATCAAACTGGTTAACATAGCCTTCATGGCATTTTCTTAGTTATTGGGTTAAGACATTTATATTCTACATTTAGTAAGTTTCACCTGTACCCTTCCTTCTACAATGCACCATAGGTGTGGACCCACCAATTACTCTCCCTATACCCATCCTATCCCTTCCCCTCCCCTCCCTTGCCCCTTTCCCCATATTCTTCTGCTGTAATTGGGTTATAGCTTTCATATGAAAGCTATAAATTAGTTTCATAGTAGGGCTGAATACACTGGATACTTTTTCTTCCACTCTTGAGATACTTTGCTAAGAAGAATATGCTCTAGCTCCATCCTTGTAAACATGAAAGAAGTAAAGTCTCCATCTTTCTTTAAGGCTTCATAATATTCCATGGTATACATGTACTACAATTTATTAATCCATGCATGGGTTGATGGGCACTTGGGCTTCTTCCATGACTTAGCAATTATGAATTGGGTTAAAATAAACATTCTGGTGCAAATATCTTTGTTATGGTGTGATGTTTGGTCTTCTGGATATATACCTAGTAGAGGAATTATAGAATCGAATGGCAGGTCTATTTTTAGATCTGTAAGTATTCTCCAAACATCTTTCCAAAAGGACCATATTAGTTTGCATTCCCACCAGCAATGTAGAAATGTTCCCTTTTTTTGCACATCGATGCCAACATCTCTGGTTTGGGGATTTTGTGATGTGGGCTAATCTTACTGGAGTTAGATGGTGTCTCAAAGTAGTTTTGATTTGCATTTCTCTGATGATTAAGGATGATGAGCATTTTTTCACGTGTCTGTAGGCCTTGCGCCTATCTTCTTCAGGGAAGTTTCTCTTCAGGTTCCTTGCCCACCCAGAGATGGGATCATTTGTTCTTTTCTTGCTAATATGTTTGAGTTCTCTGTGGATTCTGGTTACTAACCCTTTGTTAGAGACATAACCGGCTCCAACAAAGCTGCTCTTCTCCCATTCTGAGGGCTGTCTGCTTGTTTTACTTATTGTGTTCTTGGCTGTGCAGAAGCTTTTTAGTTTGGTCAGGCCCTAGTAGTGTATTTTTGATGCTGCTTCAATTGCCTGGGGGGGTCCTTCTCATAAAATATTCACCCAGGCCAACTCCTTCAAGTGTTTTCCCTGCACTTTCTTCTAGTATTTTTATAGTTTCATGTCTTAAGTTTAAATCTTTCATCCAGTGCAAGTCTATGTTAGTTAATGGTGAAAGCTGTGGACCAGTTTCACTCTTCTATAGGTCACCAGCCAGTTTCACCCTGCACCATTTGTTAAATAGGGAGTCTTTCCCCCACTGAATGTTTTTAATTGGCTTGTCCAGGATTAAATAATGATAAGTAGCTGGGTTCATCTCTTGGTTCTCTATTCTGTTCCATATATCTACCTCTCTGTTTTTATGTCAGTACCGTGATGTTTTGATCACTATCAATTTATAGTATAGTCTGAGGTCTGGTAGTGTACTTCCTCCTGATTTGTTTTTATTTCAAAGTAATGTCTTGGCTATTTGAGGTTTTTCTGATTCCATATAAAATGATGTATAATTTTGTTGAGATCTTTAAAGTATGACAATGGAGTTTTAATAGGGATTGCATTAAAATTGTGTATTGCTTGGGTACTATAGACATTATGACAAATTTGATTTTTCCCAGCCATGAGCATGGTATGTTTTTCCATTTGTTTACATCTTCAGCTATTTCTTTTCTTAGAGTTTCATAGTTCTCTTTATAGAGATCTTTCAAGTCTTTGTCAGGTAAACTCCCAAATATTTTATCTTCTTTGGCACTGCTATAAATGGAATAGAGCCCTTGACTCTTTTTTCAGCTTGGCTATATTTGGTATATATAAGGGCTACAGATTTACGAGTGTTGATTTTGTAACCTGAGACACTGCTTTATTCCTTGATCACTTCTAAGAATTTTATAGTAGAATCCCAGTTGTTTTCCAGATATACAATCATATCCCCTGTGAAGAGTGAAAGTTTGATCTCTTCTGACCCTATAGGGATACCCTTGATCACCTTTTCTTTCCTAATTGCAATGGCTAAAACTTCCATTACAGTGTTAAAGAGAAGTAGAGACAATGCACAATCTTGCCTTGTTCCTATCTGAGTGGAAATGGTTTCAATTTAACTCCATTCAATACGATATTGGCTATAGGTTTGCTGTAGATGGCCTCTATTGTCCTTTCTATACCCATTTTCTTCAGTGTTCTGATCATGAAGGGATGATGGATATTATCAAAAGCATTTTATGCATCAATTGAGAGAATAATATGGTCTTTGTTTTTTAATTTGTTTATGTGCTGAATTATACTTATATATTTACGTATATTGAACCAGCCTTGAGCTCCTGGGATAAAATCCACTTGGTCATGGTATATAATTTGTTTGATGTGTTGCTGGATTCTGTTTGTTAGGATCTGGTTGAATATTTTGCATCAATATTCATTAGTGATATTGGCTTATAGTCTTCTTTTCTTGTTGAGTCTTTTCCTGGTTTGGGGATGAAGATGATGTTTGCTTCATAGAATTTGTTGGGTAGTATTCCTTCTTTTTCTATATTTTGGGAAAGGTTGAGTAATATAGGTAGTAGTTCCTCTTTAAAGGTTTGGTAGAATTCTGATGTGAAGCCATCTGATCCGGGGCTCTTCTTTTTAGGAAGGTTTGTATAGTTGATGCTATCTCAGATCTTGATATAGACCTGTTCAACATTTCCACTTCATTCTGACTAAGTCTTGGAAGGTGGTGTGTTTACAAGTATTGGTCAATTTCCTTCAGATTTTCATATTTCTGAGAGTAAAGTTTCTTGTAATATTCGTTAAAGATTTTTTGAATTTCTAAGGGGTCTGTTATTATTTCGCCTTTACCATTTCTGATTGATGAAATTAGAGATTTTACTCTTTTTTCCTGGTTAGGTTAACCAAAGGTTTATCTATTTTATTGACCTTTTCAAAAAACCAACTTTTTGATTTACTGGTCTGTTGTATAATCCTTTTGTTTTCAATTTCATTTAATTCTGCTAATTTTGGTGATTTCTTGTCTTCTGCTGGGTTTGGGGTTGGAATGTTCTTCATTTTCCAGTTGCTTGAGATGTCCCATTAAGTTGTTAACTTCCTTTCTTTCCATTCTCTTGAGGAAGGCTTGCTATAAATTTCCCTTTTAGGGCTGCCTTTGCAGTATCCCAGAGGTTCTGATAATTCATGTCTTCATTGTTGTTTCATTCCAAACATTTGGTAATTTCTTTCTTAATCTCGTCTATGACCCATCTATCATTCAGCATAAGGTTATTTAGCTTCCATGTTTTTGTATGAGTACATTGCTTCCTGTTGTTACTGAGTTCAACTTTTATTTCATGATGGTCCAAGAAGATGCAAGAAATAATTTCTATTCTTTTAAATTTGCTAAGGTTAGATTCGTGACCTAAAAGGTGATCGATTTTGGAGTATGTTCCGTGGGCTGATGAGAAGAATGTGTATTCAGTTTCGTTAGGATGAAATGTTCTGTAGATGTCTGTTAAATCCAAATGTTGAATGGTTAAGTTTAAATGTAAAATTTCTTTACTTAGCTTATTATTGGAGGATCTATTCAACACTGCTAAAGGAGTGTTAAAATCTCCGACTACTATGGAGCTGGAGGAAATCAAGTTGCTCATGTCTGCTAGAGTTTCTCTCATAAATTGAGGCGCA
>CAUYRH010064722.1:0-12966 GCA_963574655.1 Perodicticus potto | reverse complement strand
GACTGAAACTGGACCCACAGCTTTCACCATTAACTAAGATAGACTCTCACTGGATCACAGATTTAAATTTAAGACATGAAACTATAAAAATACTAGAAGAAAGTACAGGGAAAACTCTTGAAGGAATCGGCCTGGGTGAATGTTTCTTGAAGAGGACTCCCCAGGCAATTGAAGCAGTATCAAAAATACACTACTGGGACCTGATCAAACTAAAAAGCTTCTGTACAGACAAGAACACAGTAAGTATAGCAAGCAGACAGCCCTCAGAATGGGAGAAAATATTTGCAAGTTATGACTCCGACAAAGGTTTAATAACCAGAATACACAGAGAACTCCAATGTATTAGCAAGAAAAGAACAAGTGATCCCATCTCAGGATAGGCAAAGGACTTGAAGAGAAACTTCTCCAAAGAAGACAGGCGCATGGCCTACAGACACATGAAAAAATGCTCACCATCCTTAATTATCAGAGAAATGCAAATCAAAACTACTTTGAGATATCACCTAACTCCAGTAAGATGGATTTGGAGATGTTGGTGTGGATGTGGAGAAAAGGGAACACTTCTACACTGCTGGTGGGAATGCACACTGATATGTTCCTTTTGGAAGGATGTTTGGAGAGTACTTAGAGATCTAAAAATAGACCTTCCATTCGACCCTATAATTCCTTTACTAGGTATATACCCAGAAGACCAAAAATCACATCATAACAAAGACATCTGTACCAGAATGTTTATTGCAGCCCAATTCATAATTGCTAAGTCATGGAAGAAGCCCAAGTGCCCATCGACCCACAAATGGATTAATCAATTGTGGTACATGTATACCATGGAATACTATGCAGCCTTAAAGAAAGATGGAGACTTTACCTCTTTCATGTTTACATGGATGGAACTGGAACATATTCATCTTAGCAAAGTATCTCAAGAATGGAAGAAAAAGTATCCAATGTACTCAGCCCTACTATGAAGCTAATTTAAAGGTTTCATATGAAGGCTATAACCCATCTATAGCATAAGAATATGGGAAGGGAGGGGAGGGGGGAGGTTGGAGTGGAGGGAGGGTAATTGGTGGGGCCACATCTATGGTGCATTTTAGAAGGGTACAGGCAAAACTCACTAAATGCAGAATACAAATGTCTTCATACAATAACTAAGAAAATGCCATGAAGGGTATGTTAAACAGTTTGATGAAAACATTTCAGATTGTATATGAAGGCAGCACATTGTACCTCTTGATTGCACTAATGTACACAGCTATGATTTAATAAAATAAATAAATAAATAAAAAATAAAACTGGGATTCCTATCAAAAAAAAAACGAAGTACAAGGTAATTTTTAAAACAGTCAACATGCCCTGCTTCAGCCACATACTGGAAGCTGGCTGGTCAACGTATGGCTGAAGCCTGAGGAAACTCCTTGAGGGACTTGTCTTAATTAGACTTTTGGACTTTGGGAAAAGGGGAGAAAGGTCACAGGGAAAAAGTAAAAATTCATATGTATATTAGCCCACCACCATGGTACTATTTTTTTTTTCTAGAGACAGTCTCACTTTATCGCCCTTGGTAGAGTGCCATGGTGTCATACAGCTCACAGCAACCTCCAACTCCTGGCCTTTGGCGATTCTCTTGCCTCAGCCTCCCGAGTAGCGCCTGCCACAACCCCTGGCTATTTTTCTGTTTTGCAGTTTGGCCGAGTTCAGGTTTGAACCCGCCACCTTTGGTATATGGGGCCAGTGCCCTACTCAATGAGCCACACGCACCGCCCGGTACTATTAAGGCCTGAGTAGAAAACCCAAGAAGAGTCACAGTCCCCAAGACTTCAGTGCTAAACAGGTCTGTTAAAAAGTGTGTGAGAGTGTATGAGTGTGGTGTGACTGAACAAACTCTGAGAGTGAAGTTGGACCTCCCTTCACAGGGTCTAGGGAAGTGTTAGCTTGCTTCCTATGGCTAGGTAGCAGCTCAAGTGAAAAATCGAGGCTGCCCTGGTTAAAAATGGGTTAGAATTGTATGCATGTGAGTGCTTGGAGCACGACTGAGATGGGTAACAATAGGTAGGGTTTTGCCCCCCCACCATCCCCATTCACAGGGTGAAACAAATGTGTGAGTGTGCCCTTCTTCCCTGCTCCAACTTTATCCCTTAACTATTCTGAGAGAAAACTGGAAGTTCCAGGTTTTCTACCTCCTTTAGTTTTCTGTCTGTCTTTAGTAGCAGCCACACGGCCATGTGGGACTTGGGGAAAGTGAAAAGAAATTAGAAAGGATGTTGTTGCAGTTTTGTTACTGGAATTTCTTCAGTGAGTGTTTGGTCTCAAGAATTTGAGAATTGAGCCCGTGGGCCACAGATCAGTGATAAAATGTCATTTTTTTAGACTAAGGAACATGCAGAGGGAGTGGAAAGTGCCAGAGCTATTAGCAGAGGCCGTTCCTTGGAAAGTGTTATGGTTCAGGCAGTCTGGTAAGCTGTGGATGGCCCTTGAAAATTTGAGGGAGAGAGTGCAAATCTCATACTAGATGGGGCTGTATCCATATCAAAAGTGAACAGCCTCTGGAAGGGCTGAGGTGGCCCAGGTCAAAGGTTTCCTTTTTTAGGGGTAAATAATTAGCCCTGAGAGACATTTTGGCCAGGAAAAAATACCTTTAGAAAGTGAAGGAGTGTTATGCAGACCCTCACCTTGAACAAAGTTATTAAGTCTTTGCTACAGTTTTTGTCTGGAAAGATTAGGATGTGTGCTCCTTAATCAGGGGAAAGCCATCCAAAATGTTTAGAATTGTCCTGTTCATAACCTTGCTCAGAGGGTTTGTGCCTGGAGATAAAAGTCTAATGTCTGAACTCACCTGAGCCTAACATACCCACTCCTCTCCAGTAATGCAAATGAATCAAGGATTTGATTCCCAAAAAGGCCAGTGGGGAATGTTATAGACCAACAGCCACCAAAGACCGAAGTCTGTCTCAGCCTTGGTCTCCAGCGTGCCCCTCCTTGGGTTAATTCTGAGAACAGGTTTCTGACAAGGAAGTTCTCCCTTGACTCCCTAGCCATGGTTAAAACAATGTTAAAAACTCACTCAAGCAGAGTTTCCCAAGCTACTGAGCTTTCCAAGCTGTTTCCATGCCAATCACCAATGCAGGAACCCCCTGAGCCAACTACCTGACTGTAACCCCAACCTCCCCAGCTAACCACATTTTGCTTCTGTTTTCACTTGGCTTGCCACATAGCAACAAAAAAGGATATAAAAGGCTGCCTGCATTTCTCTTCAGGGCCGTTTGCCCTTTGGGGGCAGCGGTCCACCTATTCAGGTGTAATAAATCACCACCTGATTTGAGCCTGAAGTGGGGTCTATGTTTTTCTTATGGGTGGTGACAGTTACAACAGTTGTCATTGCTGTGTAGCAGCCCCAGGCCAGTGTATGTGGCCAGCATCCTAGCCACTGAGCTACAGGTGCTGAACCACTAACTACCATATTTAATAAATTGTATGTCTTTCCAAAAAGAATAACAGATTTGGTATATAAAAATTAGAAGGGAGCCAGGCATGGTGGCTCATGCCTGTAACCCTAGCACTCTGGGAGGCTGTGGCCTGTGGATTGCCTGAGCCTAGAAGTTCAGAGACCAGTCTGAGAAAGACTGAGATCATGTCTCCACTAAACATAGAAAAACTAGCCAGGCATTGTGGTGGGTGCTTGCATTCTCAGCTATCTGGGAGGCTGAGGCAAGAGGATTGCTCAAGCCCAAGAGTTTGAGGTTGCTGTAAGTTATGATGCCATGTACTCTGTCCAGTACAACAGAGTGAAACACTTCTTAAAATAAAAATAAAATAAGTAAAATATAATAAAAAGCAGAAGGGTTAGTCTCATTTTCTGGCATATAATAATAATAGGGCCACATTTGCCAGTCCCTCTAATTATTTAAAATTCATCACTGGGGTGCTTAACACAATCTAGCATAAATAAAAGACAGGAGGACTAATGCCTGCAAGATAGAGGACTGGAAAACTCCAGACACTCTTTTCTGTAGGGAGACACCATGTTACCAAAACATAGTACAAAATCCTATTCAGGAAAAAATATGTTTTAATTTATTTCAGAATATTATAGAGGTACATACATTTTAATTACACAGTTTCCTCACGTATATATGTATATATATAAGTATATGAATCTATCTATCTATATACGTACACATATATAGTTTTGGGTTTTTTTGAGACAGTCTCATCTTGTTACCCTGGGTAGAGTGCCGTATTGTCATCATACCTCTTAAAACCACCAACTATTGGGCTCCAGTGATACTCCTGCCTCAGTTTTTCTATTTTTATTTATTCATTTATTTATTATTATTATTATTTTTTTTTTTTTTGTAGAGACAGAGTCTCACTTTATCACCCTTAGCAGAGTGCCTTGGCGTCACACAGCTCACAGCAACTTCCAACTCCTGGGCTTAGGCGATTCTTTTGCCTCAGCCTCCTGATTAGCTCATACCACAGGAGCCCACTGCGACGCCTGGCTATTTTTTTGTTTTGCAGTTCAGCTGGGGCTGGGTTTGAACCCGCCACGCTTGGTATATGGGGCCGGTGCCCTACTTGTTAAGCCACAGGCGTGGCCCGGTTTTTCTATTTTTAATAGACACAGGGTCTTGCTCTTGAATTCTGTTGAGTTCTGCTCCCTTAAGTCCACATAAGTATTGCTCAAGTAGCTTCAATTTAGTAGTGAGTAGATGTGATGTTCTTTTTCATTCTTGTGATACTTCACTTAGGAAAATGGTTTCTAATTCTATCTAGGTTGGTATAAAAGATTCTAGGTCACCATTTTATTTTTATTTTATTTTATTTTTTGTAGAGACAGAGTCTCACTTTATCACCCTTGGTGGAGTGCCATGGTGTCACACAGCTCACAGCAACCTCCAACTCCTGGGCTTAGGTGATTCTCTTGCCTCAGCCTCCTGAGTAGCTGGGACTACAGGCGCCTGCCATGACGCCCGGCTACTTTTCTGTTTTTGCAGTTCGGCTGGGCCGGGTTTGAACCTGCCACCTTCGGTGTATGGGACCAGCGCCCTACTTGATGAGCCACAGGTGCCGCCTGGTCACCATTTTTTTTAATGGCTGAGTAGAATTTCCATGGTGTATGTACACCACATTTATTAATCCCTTCACTTATATTGTTTCCATATCTTTGCTATTGTGAATTGTGCTGCTATAAACATTACAGTGCAAGTGTCTACTTCTTTTGTTTTGAGACAGAGTCTCAGTATGTCGCCCTTGGTAGAGTGCTGTGGCATCACACCAACCTCAAACTCTTGGGCTTAATGATTCTCTTGCCTCAGCCTCCCAAGTAGCTGGGACTAGAGGCACCCACCACAACACCCAGCTAATGAGTACAAGTGTCTTTAAGATAAAATGTCTCCACTGGGAAACTCTTCCCACAAGATAGCCCTGTGAATTACTTGACAAAAATGTAAAACAACTGTCTTAATGTTGCTAAGTGAACTAAGAAATAACTGATAGCCAACTAAATGAAATTAATAAAACGATGTAGGAACAAAATGAGAATATGAAAAAAGAACAGAAGTATAAAGAACATCCAATCAGAACCTCTGTAGGTGAAATGTACTAAGTAAATTTACCAATATGCTGGAGTGTTTCCAAAGCACATAAAATAGAAAAAAGTGAGAATTTGAAAACAAAATACAGCAAATTATTCAATTGAAATGCAAAGCAAAAAAATGAGAAAAGAAAATATCCTAATAGTTTTATGTGACAACAAATGAAGAATATACTTATTTTGAGAAACTTATAAAGAGAAGGAAGAGGATTTGAGAACTCATTTGAGGAAATAATTTCCCAAACATCCCAAATTGAAGGAAACAAATGCACATACCAGTTTAAGAAGCTAAACCATGTCCAAATTCATATAACCCAAAGACACCCATAGTAATTTTTTTTTTTTTGAGACAGAGTCTCAGTATGTCACCCTCGGGTGAGTGCAGGGGCATCACAGCTTGCAGCAACCTCAAACTCTTGGGTTAAGCGATTCTCTTCCCTCAGCCTCCCCAGTAGCTAGGACAAGTGCCTGCCATAACACCCAGCTATTTTTTGGTTGCACTTGTCTTTATTGTTTAGCAGGCCTGGGCTGAGCTCGAACCCAGCAGCCTTGGTGTATGTGGCTGGTGCTCTCCTCACTGAGCTATGGGTGTCGAGCCACACAATAATTTCTTTCTAAAAGGAAGTTATTAGGCCCGACCAAGTGGCTCACAACTGCAGTCATAATCCTAGCACTCCGGGAGGCCAAGAGAGGTAGATTGCCTGTATTCAGGCAAGAGCAAGACTCTGTCTCTACTAAAAGTATAAACACTAACTGGGTGTTGTAACGGGCACCTATACTACATGCTAGATGGAAGGCTGAGGCTTGAGCTCTACGGTTTGAGGTTGCTGTGAGCTATGATATCATGGCAGTCTACCAAAAGCAACAAAGTGAAAACCTGTCTCAAAAATATAATAAAAATAAATAAGTAAAATAGAAAGGAATTATTAAATGCAATAAGAAAGAGAACACTGTGTATGATTACCTGCATTTCTTTTCTTTTCTTTTTTTTTTTTTTTTTTTGAGACAGAATCTCAAGCTGTCACCCTGGGTAGAGTGCCCTGGCATCACAGCTCACAGCAACCTCAAATTCTTGGGCTTAAGGGATTCTCTTGCCTCAGCCTCCAAAGTAGCTGGGACTACAGCTGTCCATACAACACCCCAGTTATTTTTTTTGTTGTTGCAGTTGTCATTGTTGTTTAGCTGGCCTAGGCCAGGCTCAAACCTGCCAGCCTGGGTGTATGTGGCCAGTGCCAAACCCACTGAGCTATTGGCGTCATCTGATTATGTGCATTTCTGAGCTGAAACTTTTCATTCCAGAAAGCAGTGGGATGGTATGTATAAGGTGATTAATGATGAAGAGAGTTTATTAGCATTCTAGGCTTGTCTTCCCAGAAATGTTAAGAAGTCTATCAAGTAAAAACCATTAAAGGCTGAGATAGTAACCCAGAAAGAAGGTTCTCCAGTAAATGTAAATAAATGGACAGATACAGAGATTTTCATATTATACTGTTTTTAAAAACTTGACATTATTTCTCCTAACATTAAAAAGGCTGGGAAAAATACTATCTATCTATCTATCTATCTATCTATCTATCTATCTATCTATCTATATCTATATATATATATATATGTATCTTAATGGACACATAACATAAATAGAAGGAATTCTGACATTCCTAACATAGTGAACATGTAACAAAGTAGGTCTTGCAGGGCATAGAAATTAAGTTATCAGTTTAATCAATTACATTATAACTTGAAAATGCTTAACATACTTTCCCCAAATTATCTACAAGATACACACAAAAATAAATAAGGGAGTAAAGGCACATCTCTAGAAGAGAGTAACAAGACAGAAAAGAAGGCAGTGAGTGAAAAATGAGGAATAGGGCAGTGACCTAGTAGCTCAGTGGGGAGGACGCTGGCCATATATACACCAAGGCTGGTGGGTTCGAACCTGGCCTGGGCCAGCTAAAACAACCATGAGAACTGCAACAAAAAAATAGTGGGACATTATGGCAGGTGCCTATAGTCCTACCTACTTTGGAGGCTGAGGCAAGAAAATCACTTAAGCTCAAGAGTTTGAGGTTGCTGTGAGCTGTGACACCATGGCACTCTACCAAGGGCACCATAGTCAGATTATGTCTCAAAAAAAAAAAAAAAAAAAAAGAATGAAAGAAAAAAGAGAGGCTAGGCGCCAGCCACGTACACCTGAGCTGGCAGGTTCAAATCCAGTCCGGGCACGCCAAACAACAATGACAGCTGCAATCAAAAAATGGCCGGGCATTGTGGCGGGCGCCTGTAGTCCCAGCTACTTGGGAGGCAGAGGCAGGAGACTTGCTTGAGCCCAGGAATTGGAGGTTGCTGTGATGCCATGGCACTCTATCCAGGGTGACAGCTTGAGGCTCTGTCTCAAAAAAAAAAAAGAAAGAAAAAAGAGAAATGAGGGATAAAAAAACCTATAGGAGGCTCAGTGCCTATAACTCAATGGCTAGGGAGCCAGCCACATATACCAGAGCTGGAGGGTTCACATCCAGCCCGGGTCTGCCAAACAACAATGACGATTCCAACCAAAAAAAAAAAAAAATCCAGATGTTGTGGCGGGCACCTGTAGTCCTAGCTACTTGGAAAGCTAAGGCAAGAGAATCGCTTAAGCCTGAGAGTTTGAGGATGCTGTGAGCTGTGATGCCATGGCACTCTACCAAGGGTGACAAAGTGAGACTCTGCCTCAAAAAAAAGAAAAGGAATGAAAAGACAATTTATGTAAAATGATGATGTGTCTTTTCAGTCTCATGCCCATGTTCACAGACACTGCACATACACACTCTTATGTATACACATGTATGCTTATGCATATCCACTGAACTAATAGGACATGTCTCCGTGCAAAGACAGACCTTTACTGCCCACTCAGTCAAGGGGTTTCAGGAAGAATAACTCCTAAAGGAAGACCAAGTACAGAGTTTCTGACCATTTCTTCAGAGCCTGCTCCCATTCCAGTGAAGCCCAGTCCCATAGTTTAGCAGGGAGAGCTGTGCTGGAGTGAGATCTCCTCCAGAGCACAGACCAGGCCCTGATGGATGGAGGCCATAGTCTCCATGGAGGCCGAACACAGCCCCCCTCACTCCTCTGGGGATCACAGGCTGATCTGAGCCCTCACAAATGCAGGACACTGTGGCTCAGTTTTTAATGCTGGATGGAAAATAGGCTAGAATCCTGTTATCCACAGAACATAGGTTTAATGAACACAGGGATCCATGGATATGAACTTTATGTGTTATGTAAGTTGAGGGAACAGAAATATAATTTTGAAAAGAACAAGAAAAAGGCAGCTTGCTTAATGCCATAAACATTTATGGCACATTCGGTAAATATATAACCTGACACTTGCAGCGGCGCCTGTGGCTCAAAGGAGTAGGGCACGGACCCCATATGCCGGAGGTGGCAGGTTCAAATCCAGCCCTGGCCAAAAACTGCAAAAAAAAAAAAAAAAAGAAGAAGAAGACACTTGCAGTATAAAATATCACAATGAAACAATCACCAAAGAATTTTTTCCAGCCATGCAAGTACCTGATGTGTGCAAATGCAAGCATGCCAGGAAACCAAGGGGGGGGGGGATTATTTGATGCCAGAAGTTCAACTCCAGCCAGGGCAACATCACGAGGCCCTCTCTATATACACAGAAAAAACAAGCAGCCAGGTGCAGGGATGTGCTCCTGCACTCTCAGCTACGTGGGAGGCTGGAGCGGGAGGATGACTTGAGCACAGGAATTAGAAGGTGCTGTGAATGTAAGTGGTCCATCCTGTCTAGGTAACACAGATCCTGGCTGTTTATGGGGAAAAAAAAGAAAAAAAGAATCCCCCACAGGAACAGCACAGTCTCTGTGGGAAGGAAACACTGCGAATGACTGAACCAGTGTCCTGCTGCCAGATATCATATTGATTCCATACCTTAAATGGATGATGGAATCAAACGCTCCCTATCACCAATGTCTAACTGTTCATATTATTCTTGTTCACACTCAATTTAGCATGAGAAACATAGGGATTCACTCAATTTAGCTTGAAATTTAATAAAAAATTGGGTAGAAAAGATCTCCCCTGAGAGAGAGGAGAGATGGTAACAAGGTACATCCTTTCTAGAATGTACCATGTTACCTTGTGACTTCCACGTGCAGCTGATCTAATCCTTCTCTACACAGACCTGGCAGTGCACCCAGATGTAGCCTGTGAACAGTCCCTGCTGCCCTACAGCACTGACAGCCAGGCTCACACCCCCTCCCTAACCTAGAGCTGAGGGTGAAGCCTTTCCCAGGACTGTGCCTGGGGGCTTCTAGCAGTCAGGTGTGTAGTGTAGTTTAGGTCAGGCATTTCAGGAGGGCTTGTTGACCACAGTCCAAGTTCCTCAAACCCCTTGAGGCTAGCAATAGCCTGGTGGTCTACACAGGATGTCTGGCACCTGGCAGGCGCAGGGCTAGGATTCTAGGAGTCCTGTAGACCACAGTCCAGTATCTTGGCCCCTTCCCCCTCCTCCCCCACCCCGCCCTGTCAGGTGCTGCAAGAGGCCCTATTGTCATCTGATAGCTGAGAACAGAAGGCCTAGCAACCAATGATTACCATTGCCTGAGTCCTGCCCAAGCATAAATACAAATCATTGAAGAGAGTTAGGCAAGTTTATTCCCTATTTGTAATGTTTAACTTGTAATCACATGGTGTGCCTGTAAGATTTTCCTTTCCTTTCTTTGACTGTTAATGATTACTTGAGGTGCCTTGCTTTGAATAACTCAAATTAACTTTATGTTTTATGCTGTCAACATGATTTATAATTTTTGATTAAATAAAGAGACCTAAGGGAGAATGGCCCGGTGTTGCACTTGCTGGCTTAGTGTGTGCCCCCATAGGGTCCCATCAGTTATTTCACCTGTGATAACAGGCGGATAAGTGGAGTTTGAGTTTCTTTTTGGTCAAGAACAGTCCCGTTTTTCTCTCTCCTCGCTACTCTTTCCCCACCCCTTTCCTTCTCTCCCTCTCTCTCTCTCTCTTTTCCCTCCTCTGCAGCACCCCCTGCCAATAAAGACCTTCCATTAAAAAAAAAAAAAAAAAAAAATGAACAGTTCCTGGGGGTGGCACCTGTGGCTCAGTCGGTAAGTCACCGGCCCCATATATGGAGGGTGGCGGGTTCAAACCCAACCCCAGCCAAACTGCAGCAGCAACAACAACAACAAATAGCTGGGCATTGTGGCGGGCGCCTATAGTCCCAGATACTTGGGAGGCTGAGGCAAGAGAATCACCTAAGCCCAGGAGTTGGAGGTTGCTGTGAGCTGTGACACCACAACACTCTACAGAGGGTGATAAAGTGAGACTCTGTCTCTACAAGAAAAAAAAAAAAAAAAACAAAGAACAGTCCCTGGACAGCACCTGTGGCTCAAGGAGTAGGGCACCGGCCCCATATACCAGAGGTGGTGGGTTCAAACCTGGCCCTGGCCAAAAACTGTAATACAAAAAGAAGAACAGTCCCTGCTTCTCTCAGTGCAGATCCCAACAAAGGCTGTAGGGACGTGGGCCCTCACAGAGACTCTTCATGTCACTGTATCACAGTGTCACAGTGATGTGGCATCAAAGTAGAGATGACAAGAACTGAAGGAAGGCATGGGAGAGTGGAAGCAAACATGTCACTGAGAATGACTCAGAGTCAGAGAAGATCAGCAACTCCAAAACCAGCATTTGAGAAAGGAAAAAGACACACAGCAATCCACCAAGAGTATCACTGTACCTGAGTAAGACATTCTGGACACCTCTTTCGACTTCCTCCTGATCTGGGCTTCTTCCTCACCAAACATGAATCATTAAAAGTCAATCCTTAATTTAACAAAATGTGGTGTTCAATGGTGAGAATCAACACACCCCTTATTTGTGCCACTATCTCGTGCAGAGGAAAGACTTCCCACATAAAACAAAGGTCCTCTCCTGTCCATAACACCAGGGGGATGCAGGGACATTACACTCCTACAGGATGATGAACTACTGATTCTCTGATGTGTTCGTCAGAGCCCACCCCGCTCCTGGTTCCCCCCCACACACACTGCAGCAGTGGGGAACAGGGCTGCACTGAGCTCAGTGCAGGTGAGTGGGACTGAAGGAAGGAAGGAGTGAGGGTGAACAAACACATCGGCCCAGATGCTGCAGAGTCAAAGGAGTAGGGCGCCAGCCCCATATACTGGAGGTGGTGGGTTCAAACGCAGCCCTGGCCAAAAACTGCAAAAAAAACCCCCAAAACGGGAACAAATACAAATACAATATTTAAAAGGAATGTGTGCAGGCTGGGCCCTTCCTGCTCTGCCCCCATGGCCTCTATCACACCTCAAGAGTTTTGTAAATGATTCATTTCCTCACTAATTCTAAGTAAATGTGCAAACATATTTGTTTCTGTATATTATTTATTTATTTATTTTGCGACAGAGTCTTACTTTGTCCGGTAGAGTGCTGTGGCATCACACCTCACAGCATGGGTCCTCAAACTATGGGCCATGGGTCACATGCAGCCCGCTAAGGACATTTATCCGGCTTGCAGGTGTTTTTGCTGCCAGTGCCTGTCCTGCTTAGCAGCTGACTGGTCCCAGGCCACAGTGCACATGTGTGGAATGTGCACCACACTCTCCAACTCCCCTCTTTCTCTCTGTCTCTCGACTCCTCCTCTCAGTCTCAGATGAGACTGAGACTTGTGATCAGAGCAGTCACAAGCTTGCCTGTGCAGAGCCTGCTGTTGCCTGAGGACTGAGGTAAGAACAAGTTAGGATTTAATTTTTTTTGAAGTTAGGAAGTCTATTTTTTTTTTATTTTGCAGTTAGTAGGGCCTTTTTTCCCCTGAAGTTAGGAGGTCTTTTTTTTTGCAGCTAGGGGGAGTGTTTTGTTTTCTTTTTTTTCCATTTTAAATATTGTATTTGTATGTGTTCCCTCTTTTTTTTTTTTTTTTGCAGTTTTTGACCGGAGCTGGGTTTGAACCCACCACCTCCAGTATAAGGCTGGTGCCCTACTCCTTTGAGCCCCAGGCACCACCCCCATTTTGTTTTTTTACTTCAAAATAAGATATGTGCAGTGTGCATAGGAATTTGTTCATAGTTTTTTTTTAAACTATAGTCTGGCCCTCAAACTGTCTGAGGGACAGAGAACTGGCCCTCTGTTTAAAAAGTTTGAGGACCCCTGCCTCAAGCAACTTCAAATTCTTGATCTCAAGTGACATTCTTTTTTTTTTTTTTTTTTTTGAGACAGAGCCTTAAGCTGTCACCCTGGATAGAGTGCTGTGGCAACACAGCGCACAGCAACCTCCAATTCCTGGGCTCAAGCGAGTCTCCTGCCTCTGCCTCCCGAGTAGCTGGGACTACAGGCGC
>CAUYRH010064719.1:0-24386 GCA_963574655.1 Perodicticus potto | reverse complement strand
TTTTTTTTTTTAATATATAAGATCATATCACCATAAATAGGGACAAATTGACATCCTCTTTTCTAAATTTGATGCTTTTTTCTCTTCCCTTGTCTGATTGTTATGGCTAGGAATCCAGTACTGTAATGAATAAGAGTGGGGAGAATGGGCATCCTTGTCTTGTTCAGATCTCAGAGCAAAAGCTATACCGTTTGACCTTAGCTGTAGATTCATCATATATGGCCTTGGTTGTGTTGGGGTACCATCTAAACCTAATTTATTGTAAGTTTTCATCATGAAGAGAACCTGAATTTTACCAAATGCTCTTACTGCATCTATTGAGATGATCATATGCTTTTTGTCTTTAATCTGTTAAATCACATGTGTTGATATCTGTATATTGTCATTCTTTCTTGAAGTGTGTATGTTGAGTTGTTCTTTCCTGCATCCCTGGGATAAATCCCGGTTGGTCATGGAGTATTATCTTTTTGATGTCCTGTTGAATTCGACTTGCTAGTATTTTTCTGACAGAAGTATCAACCTGTAGTTTTCTTTTCATGTGGTGTCCTTGTTTGGTTTTGGTATCAGGATTATGCTGACCTTGTAGAATGAGTTTGGGAGAATTCCCTCTCCCTCAATTTTTTGGAATATTTTGAGAGAAGTTCCTCAGGGCCTTTCCCACTCAAGTGTACCATGATTTGGCTGGCTCAAGGGCTAGCTATCCCTGGAAAGGTCTGCCAGTTTATTTATCTGATTGGAAGTGCAGGTGAGCAGACCCTACTCCAGAAATGGTTCTAGTATCAAGAAGGCTGTGTGCTGTAACAGCTTGGCTCACAGAGGATGGTTAGGGGTGAGTAGTGTACACCTTGTGCTTCTGATCACAGAGCAATACAACTGTGTGAATTTCTGGCAGCTCCTCAAACTGGGCTCAGGGCTTGTTGAGGACAGTGTGATTCTCCTACAGTAAGGACTGCAGGTGTCTGCTGTGGTGATGGGGTTGATGGGGTCCTTCTGATAACCTCTGCTGACTCTGGACCAATGCAGGTGAGAAAAACAGGGCTGTAGAGGCAGGGTGATTTCATGCCACCCTACTGGGCTTTCATTCACGATAGATACTTCTCCACTCCCCTGCTACACTCTGGCACTCTTTCTGGAGAGTCCAGTCAAATCCTTGCTGTTTATTCATTGCTTTGGTCTTTCTTGTGAGGTAGATTAGCACCAGGCACCTCTAGGCATCCATCTTGCTGACATCACTCTTCAACTTTTCCCCAAACTTTGTGCATGTTCCCTTTAAAAAAAAAAATAGGAAAACAACATTTGCAATCTAAAGGTGGTGCAATTATGTATTTTTCCTGGTAACCCATAGATTTCTCAAGATCAAGTCCTTTGTCTTTTATCTAATTCCCCAGCAGTGCCTGCAGCCCTGGGTCCTCCCATCTCTGTAACCTTCTAAACGCTGCCAGTCTTTAGCCCTGGATTAACATAACTATTTTCCCAGCTGGCGCTCCTAAATCTTGAATCTTGCAAAGGGCTGGGATTAGCTTTCCTCATTTTTACTTCTCAATTCACTCTCTGGTATCCTCATCTAGTTTCTAGTTTGCAAGATTTACTTCTGAATGAGTGAGTCCTAAATTTACATCTCTACAAAACAGTTTAACTTGATTCTTTTGTCAAGCTGGTGATCATTGCTTGAATATAGTAAAGAAAATTTTTGATTGTTTCTTTTATTCTTAGGTTGAAATGTAGCAAATCCACTGGGAAGGAGATTTAAATTTCAGGGCTGGAACTTTTTGTGTAACTTCTTGATTGCTTTTACATAAGCTGCTAATGTCTTGGAACCTCAGTTTTCTTGGTTCTAAGGGAAAGGGTGTTGGAATAAATAATTTATTATGCAATCCCAAGTCCTAAAATGATATATTTTTATCAGTTATTGAAACAGGCACTTATTTCATTTAATTGGCCCAAAGAACTACTATCAGAATTTCTTCAAAACAACATAAAATTTTGTTTGGTATGTTATTTTTCTAACTTTTTTGCTTCTTACTTTGAACATTTTTTCCAAGATTTTAGTCTTTTTAAAAATAAGTACAAGGTAATTTTTATATAGATTGATTCTACGCTAAAGATTTGAGTAGATATTACCCTTCTTTTTAAACTTTTTTATTTTCAATTATTACAGAGACATAACAGTTGTACACATAAATGATAAATCCTTGAAATGGTAGATAATCCAATTGCTCTGATTTAATTCACATTGTATGCCTGTATATACATTGAATATTTTTAATGAGAAAATACTTATGCATATAAAAAAGTAAAGTGAATCCTATTGCAGACATTCATATATGATTATGATACATATATGTGCATGTCACACAATTAGTGAATAATAAATATTCTTGGAATGAAGAAATTTTTGAACCATGGAGAAGTCTACAATTGTAAAATAGCTCTGTTTTTTCCAGAATGGCCAGAAGAGGGCGTGTGTGCACATGGACAAAACTGACCCTTGGTTTAGATGCCTTACCCTGGTGTGTTAGCGCCCCTTAGTGTATGACTCAATTATTGTGCAATGGCTTAGTACCTTTCCAATGGCTCATCTATTTGCCCCTTGTTAACCATACAAAATAAGCACAACTACCCATGTTCACAAATTGTTCACAGACTTCAAAGTTGAGTACATTGCTAAATACTATTTGGAAAATTTCCAATATTTTAAATCATCTATATAGTTCATTCTAAACCTCCCTAAATCTTTGCAAATTATAGAGATAATTCTAAACCACATCATTCAGGGTAACAAAGTAATGGTCTTAATTATCTAAGTTGCTGCATATTTGTTTTATTAAACACACACACACACAGAGACTGTCACAGTAAAAAACAATAAATCATGAAATGTAAAAGACCCTTCCTCTCTCCACACACACTCATTCCTTACTCCCAGAGGAAGCCACAGTTTACAAGCTCCTGAATCTTTCTGAAATTGCATATGGATGTATAACTGTAAATATATAGTTTTGTTCTATAAGTAAGATCACAAATTTATGCAGTCTTATGGCATAATTTTTTCAACTGATATCTTCTGATTATCTGTACTTATAATTATATTTCATTCTTTTATGACCATAGAGTCTTACAAATAAATGTGTTAACTAGAAGAGGTCTTGACAAATATCACAAGGCCTTAATATTTCTTGTCTGATCATTGAGAATCCATTTGGCCCAGCCAACACACTCAACCCTCTGCTGCCTCTTGTACATATTAATAACTATGTGTTTTTAGTGAAAAGCTATAAAAAGAATCCTTGAATCTTAATTACCCTGTGCCTTGTGCATCTGCACAGGCGGTAGAGAATTATCATATTAACAAGATGTAACTATAAGAAAACAGACTTGCTTTGCAGGGTAGCAAGTGCCACAGCCAGATCAGCACCAGAATTTCCAGTGCCAATCATGAGGACTATCTTTCCCACAAATCCTCTGGATTGTTACAATTTTTGTCATGGAAATATTGCCTTAAAATTTCTCAATTCCTATTTAAAGAAAATAAATGGAAAATAGTGGTTTAGATTCAGAAGATGTAAATCTTACTTTAGCTTTTCCATGGAGTTTAGACAGTCTAATAGGCAAACCCACTTTAAAATTTTCGTATAGTACCACGTTCAACTTCATCTACATTGGCTCCTCTATGTCACACAAGCACCAGCTGATAGTAACAGAGGTATCATTTACCACAGTAAACATATGAAGTTATTTTATATACACTTTTACACAGCAAGTTCATTTTGGTAATGCTCAAATTCATACAGTGTACTACATTTTTTCTATTATTATCATCATGGACTCTCAAAATTGGAAAATTAGAGTCCATCTGGTCAAATCTTTTCTTATATATTAACAGAGCTTTGCTATAAAAAATATGATCCAGAGACCATCAGTAACACCAGCACCTGGGAAATTAGACAAAGACAAATTAAACTCAGAGGCCCCACAAACATAGAATCAGAATCTCAGTGAGTTAGACCCAGAAATCTGATTTAACAAGGTCTCTGAGTAATTCATACCACACTGAAGTTTGAGGACTTCATTGATCTCAAAACCCCTCATTAGTCTGTTTACATACCTCTTTAATTGAGAAGCCCACAATTTCATGAGGCAGACTATTTCACTCAGGACACTACTTCTTGTTGAAAATTCCTTCTTATTTGCATCCAAGTCTACCTCTCTGGCACCTCTACCTACTAACTTTAGCCCTGCTTCACAAGAACACATGCAGAGCTGATTCCATCTTCTGAGTGATAGTCAGTTGTCATCAAAGACAGCTATCCTACTCCTCCCAGCCAAATAGCCTGACTCTTTACTACCAGATTGTAGCCCTCTAAAGATGCTCCCTTTGGTCACTGTTCTTTTGAAATGGGGCATGTCATAGAGCATAATAAAAACAATAATAAATAAATAAAATTTTTAAATAAATTTAAAGAGAGTTGCACACAACCCTTTAGGTGTGGTATAACAACACAGGGTAAAACAGATGGATATCTTCCCTCTTTTGGAACATAAGTGCCATTGATTTGGACTTGGACATGCTGAATATAACAAGATTTTTCCTTTATAAAATGGAAAATCCTGCAGAAGTCAGATTTTCTTCTAAAAGAAGTCACTAATTTGGTTAAAAACTTAGAGTTTCACATTATCAAGAGGATTTTAAATTCATCTTACTTAGCTATAGACCATTGTACGTAAGAAGCACTTCCTTTGGTTTGCATAAATTACCCTTCTATCCTGAGGATTCCTTGAGATGGGAATCTTACATATCTGGGAATACTGCAGTGGTGAATGAGGATCACAGTATTGGCCACTACAGATGATGACTGCATCAAAAACAGATGACCTTGGATTCCTTCATCTTCCTCCCCATGATATCCCATCTGCCAGTGGAAGAGTAATCAGGATGCTTCTTCACTCTGCACACCTTTATCTGAGAATACAAAGACAAACATGGATGTCACATGATCATCTCTGTCCACCTCCCAAAGACAGGGAACTAGATTAGGACCAACAGAAGCCATCCAGCTTACTTCCCATATTCCAGCAAAAGTAAATTCTGAATAGTCACTTACTTATAGATACTTCTATGTTTAAAATTTTGGGGTAAGATTTACAATCACATTTAGAGTTCTTTCACAATTCCCATGAAAATTGAGTAGTACTTAATGAACTATTTGGTTTCCCTATGTCTGTTGCTTGATTTTTTTCCTCTTGGCCATATAGTTTATGAAACAACAAGTGTATGATTATGACTACATAGAAAAACTTTTTTTAAATTGTAGGTTAATGTGAGGGTACAAACAACCAGCCCACAATATTTGGATTTGTTAGGCAATGTCCCTTTTGCAGTTGTGTCCTGCACCCAAAAGGAATGCCATGCACCCCCTATTATGCCCATCTTCATGGGGAGGAAGATGAAGGAATCCAAGGTCATCTGTCTTTGATGCAGTCATCATCTGTAGTGGCCAATACTGTGATCCTCATTCACCACTGCAGTATTCCCAGATATGTAACATTCCCATCTCAAGGAATCCTCAGGATAGCACACCACTCTCCCCTATTACCCTCCTCCCAACTTGGATTGAATTGAGTTTTCCCTCCTATATGGGTGTAAATTAGATCATCTACTGGCTTCATATTAGTATTGAGTACATTGGATATTTGCTTTTCCATTCTTGTCATACTTTACTAAGAATGTGTTTCACTCCATCCATATTAAAACAAAAGATGTAAAATTGCCATCTTTTTTAATGGCTGATTAGTATTTCATGGAATAAACATGCTACAGTTTGTTAATCCATTCCTGAGTTGATAGGCATTCAGGTTGCTTCCACATCTTGGCAATTGTAAATTGAGCTGTGATAAACAATCTAGTGCAAATGTCTTTATGATAAAATGATTTTTTTCCATTGGGTAGATGCCTAGAAAGGGATTACAGAGTCAAATAGGAGTTCTAATTTGAGCTCTTTGAGGATTCTCCATACTTCTTTCCAAAGAGGCTGTATTAGTTTGCAGTCTCATCAACAGTGTAAAGTGTTCCCCTCTCTCCACATTTGTGCCAGCATCTACAACTTTGAGACTGGGATGTGGGCTAATCTTACTGGGGTTAGGTGATATCTCAGGGTGGTTTTGATTTGCATTTCTCTTATGATTATGGATGGTGAGCATTTTTTCATATGTTTGTTAGCCATTCCTCTGTATTCATGGGAGAATGTTCCATTTATGTCTCTTGCCCAGTGATAAATGGTATTGTTTGCTTCTTTTTTATTGATTAAATTGAGTTATCTGTAGATCCTAGTTATCTAGCCTTTATCAGATTCATATCATGCAAATATCTCTTCCTATTCAGAAGGGTGTCTATTTGCTTTGATTGTTGTGTCCTTAGCTATGCAGAAGCTTTTCAGTTTAATTAAGTTCCATTTGTTTATTTTTGTTGTTGTTGCAATTGCCATGGAAATCTTCTTCATAAAATCTTTCCCCAGGCCACCAAGGGTAAAGACTCTTCAGGATGCTCTAGACCTTTTATCATTTCATATCTTAGATTTAACTATTTTATCCACTGTGAGTCAAAGTTTGTAAGTGGTGAAATGTACAGGTCCAGTCTTTTACATACATTTATCCAGTTCTCCCAGCACCATTTATTGAATAGGGAATCTTTCCCCCTGTGTACGCTTTTGTTTGGTTTATCAAAGATTGGAATGGTATAAGAAACTGGTTTCCTCTCTTGGTTTTCTATTCTGTTCCATGTGTCTATGTTCCTAATTTTGTGCCAGTGAATACTTTACTGTTTTGATCACTGTGGACATTCTATCTAAAGTCAGGTAGAATGATGCCTCCAGCTTTGTTTTTATTATTAAAAATTGCCTTGGCTGTACGGATTTTTTTCTGGTTCCATACAAAACAAAGAACTATTTTTTCCAATTCTTCAAAGTATGATGTTGGTATTTTAATGGCAATTGCATTGAATCTGTAGATTGCTTGGGTAGTATAGACATTTTAACAATGTTGATTCTTCCTAGCCAAGATCATGGTATATTCCCTCATTTGTTAATTTCTTCTGTTTTTTTCTTTTCCTAAGGTTTCATGATTCTCTTTGTAGAGGTCCTTCATGTTTTTTTTTTTTTTTTTGAGACAGAGTCTCACTTGGTCACCCGTGGGTGAGTGCTGTGGCAGCATATTGCACAGCAACCTCAAACTCTGGGGCTCAAGCAATTCTCTTGCCTCAGCCTCCCTAGTAGCTGGGACTACAGGCACCCGCCACCATGCCTAGCTGTTTTTGGGTTTTTTTGTTAGTTTGTTTAGCAGGCCCAGGCTGGGTTCAAAACCGCCAGCCCTGGTGTACATGGCCGGCACCCTAACTACTGAGCTACAGACGCCAAGACTCTTCACCTCTTTTGTTAGGTATATTCCTAGGTATTTTATTTTCTTTGAAGCTACTATGAAGGCAATCATACCTTTGATTAACTTCTCAATTTGGCTGTTATGGGGTATACAAAGGCTACTAAGTTGTGGACATTGATTTTGTATCCTGAGATGTTACTGCATTTCTTAATCACATCCAGGAGTCTTGTGGTTGAGTCTTAGGGGTTCTCTAAGTATAAGATCATATCATAAGCAAAGAGCAGGAGTTTGACTTCCTCTGCCTCCATTTAGATTCGCTTTATATCCTTTTCTTACCTGATTGTACTGGCTAGAACTTACAGCACTATGTTGAATAGTAGTGATGATAGAGGACTTCCTTGTCTGGTTCCAGTTTTAAGTGGAAAAGCTTTCAGTTTTACTCCATTCAGTATGATATTTTCTGTGGTTTTGTTATAGACGGTTTCAATCAGTTTAATAAATGTGCCACCTATGCCTATGTTCTTAAGTGTTCTTATTATAAAAGGAAGCTGAATTTTATCAAATGCTTTTTCTGCATCTATTGAGAGGATCATGTGGTCTTTGTTTTTGCTTCTATTGATATGGTGAATTACATTTATGGATTTGTGTTTGTTAATCCAGCCTTGCATCCTTTGGATGAAGCTTACTTGATTGTGATGTATGATTTTTTTAATATGTAGCTGTAATCTATTGGCTAAGATGTTATTAAGTATTTTAACATCTATATTCATTAGTGAAATTGGTCTGAAGTTCTCCTTTTTAGTTGGGTTCTTTCATGGTTTTGGTATCATGGTGATGTTTGCTTCATAAAACATGTTGGAGAAGGTTCCCTCCTTCTTTTCTTTTTTTAGAATAGTTTCTGTAGCATAGGTACAACCTATTCTTTGACGGTTTGATAGAATTCTGATGTGAAGCCATCTGGTCCTGGGATTTTTTTTCTTGGAAGACTTTTTTTTGTTTCTTCTATCTCAGTGCTTGATATTGGTCTGTTCAAGAAATCTATTTCTTCATGGTTAGTCTAGGAAAGTGTGATTCTAAATATTGGTTCATTTCCTACACATTGTCAAATTTCTGGGCATAGAGTTTCTTGTAGTATTCAGAGATAATGTCTTATATCTCTGTAGTATCTGTTGTTATTTCCTCACTTTTCATTTCTGATTGAGATTATTAGAGATTTTACTTTTCTGTTTCTAGTTAATCTGGCAGAAGTTTTATCCATATTGTTTATCTTTTCAATAAATCGATTTTCCGTTTCGTTACTTTTTTGAATGATTCTTTTTTTTAAATTTTAATTTTTTTCTTTTTGTAGAGGCAGAATCTCACTTTATCACCCTCAGTAGAGTGCCGTGGTGTCACACAGCTCACAGCAACCTCCAACTCCTGAGCTTAGGCAATTCTCTTGCCTCAGCCTTCTGAGTAGCTGGGACTACAGGCACCTGGCACAATGCATGGCTATTTTTCTGTTTTTGCAGTTTGGCTGAGGCCGGGTTGAACCTGCCACCTTTGGTATATGGGGCTAGTGCCCTACTCAATAAGCCACAGGTGCCGCCCCTGAATGATTCTTTGTTTTCAATTTCATTTATTTCTGATTTTATTTTGGTTATTTTTTTCTTCTTCTAGGTTTTGGATTGGATTGCTATTCCTTTTCCATTTCTTTAAGATGATTTATTAGTTTATTGATGTGCTTTCTTTCTGTTTTCTGATGTAGGCATCAAATGGGATAAATTTCCCACCTTTGCAATATATCCCATGGGTATTGGCAACTTGCAGCTTCATTGTTATTATGTTTGAGGAATTTAACAATTACCTCCTTTATCTGTTCCTTGACCCAACTATCATTCAGTGTAATATTGTTTAATTTCTATGTATCTGTGTGAGGATGAAAATTTTTGTTGGAGTTGAGTACTACTATTGCCTTGTAGTCTGAGAAGATAAAAGGTCTAATTTAAATTCTTTTGATTTTGTTGAGCTTTGATTTTTGACCTAAAATATGATACATTTTGGAGTATATTCTATGAGCTGATGAGAAAAACATATATTCCTTAGTTTTGGAATAGTGTGTTCTGTAGATGTCTATTAAGCCCATTTGTTCTAGGGTCACATTTAAGTCCCTTATATCTTTATTTAGTTTGTGTTAAGAGGGTCTGTCTAGTTCTGCCAGAGGGGTGTCAAAGTCTCTAGCTATCATGGTGTAAGATATCATATTGCTCACACCAATCAAGGTCTGTTTCATAAATCTGGGAGCATTTAAGTTGGGTCCATAAATATTTAGAATTGAAATGTCCTCTTGTTGTATTGTTCCCTTGACTAATATGAAGTTACCATCTTAATCTTTCTTAACTTTAGTTGCTTTAAATCCACTTGTATCTGAAAATAAGATTGTAAGCCCTCCTGTCTTTTGATTTCCTAAAATATTGTTTTCCAACCTTTTATCCTGCGTCTTGTTTTGTTCTTTAAAGTTAGGTGAGTTTCCTGGAAACAACATATGGATGGCTTGTATGTTTTTATCTAATTAGCCAGCCTGTGCCAGTTCAGTGGATAATTCAAGCTATTAACATTTATTGAGAGAATTGATTAGTGTGATGGAGTTCTATTTATCTTATTTTGTGAAAGTTTGTTGCTTAGTTTTATCCTTTGCACCATTGTGGAAACTAGGTTTTGTCTTTTAGTTTCTGGGTGTTTACTTTGTTGATGGTCCATTGTGATTGTCAGTGTGGAGAATATTTCCACACTGGTCTAAGTATTTCCTGTAGAGCTGGTCTTGTGGCAAATTTCCTCAATGTTTGCCTATCAGTAAAAGATTTGATTTCTCCATCAATTTTGAATCTTTGTTTAGCAGGATATAGAATTCTGGGCTGAAAATTGTTTTGTTTAAGAAAGTTAAGGATAGATGACCAGCCTCTTCTGGCTTGTAAAGTTTCAGCTGAGAAGTTCACTATTACCCTGATGGATCTTTCTCTGTGGGTCAATTGGCACTTATTCCTGGCTACTTGCAGAATTTTCTCCTTTGTCTTGACTTTGGATAGGTTCATGACAATTTGTCTTGGAGATACTCTCTTTGTGTTGACACTACCTGGGGTTTGATATTCCTCTGAAAAGAGTATTTTAGAATCTTTAGTGAAACTTTGGAAATTTTCATTTATGATATCCTCCAGTAAGGCTTCCATTTCTTTGGGACAATCTTCCTCTTCAGGGATACCTATAATTTGTATGTTTGAACACTTCATAAAGTTCCATAATTCTCTGAGCAAATGTTCTGCTTTCTTTCTCATTTTCTGCTTCTTTAACTGCCTGGGTTAGTTTAAGAATTTTATACTCTAGCTCTGCAATTCCTTCTTCTCTATGGTCTAATGTGTTATTGATACTTTCTACTGCATCTTTGAGTTCCCTGGTTTGCTCCTTCAATTCCTTAAGCTCTGTATATACTTTCTATATTCTTAATTCCATTTTTTGGTTCTGTTTTTCCACTTTCTTTTTTTTTTTTTTTTTTTTGAGATAGAGCCTCAAGCTGTCACCCTAGATAGAGTGCCATGGTGTCAAAGCTCACAGCAACCTCCAATTCCTCGTCTCAAGTGAGTCTCTTGCCTCCGCCTCCCAAGTATCTGGGACTACAGGCACCTTCCACAATGCCTGGCCATTTTTTGGTTGCAGCCTTCATTGTTGTTTGGCGGGCCTGGGCTGGATTCAAACCCACCAGCTCAGGTGTACGTGGCTGGTGCCTTAGACTGTTGAGCCACAGGTGCCAAGCCTGTTTTTCCACTGTCTTATCAATTCCCTTTATTGTTTTTGCCATCCATATTTTAAATTCCCTTTCTGTCATTTCCACTAATTCCTAATAGGTGGGATCTTCTGCAGTACTTACCTCATGTCCTTGGGGAGGGGATGCTCTGTTTTGGTTTTTCATGTTGCCAGAATTTTTCTGTTGGTTCCTCCTCATGAGTGTTTTCTCCTTGTTCACTTCCTTCCCCTACTTTTTCCTTCTCACCTCCTTGATTTAAATCACCTTGTCTGAGAGCTTGGTTTAAATCACCTCTTTGCTTTAAATTACCTTGTCTGAGAGCTTAGGTGTTAAAGTGGCCTTTTGTTATGAGGCCAAATAGAAGATAAGGGTAAGGAGCAAGAAGGGAGAAAGAAAAGAAAAGGATAAGGGGCAAAAATTTTTTAAAAAGAAGGGGGAGTAAAAGAAAGAATTGGTGAAAAGGAGAGGAGAAGGACAGAAAGAGAGAAAGAGAGCAACAGGAGAAATGGTGGTGATCAACAGGGTGTTTTAACCACACTCACAACTCTGGGATTTTGGGGGACCGGGCTGGGTGGGTCCCTCAAAGTCAGGAGCTCTTATTGGTCTAGGCTAAATTAAGACCCCACTTCTGACAAATATAGAAAAAGAACAGCAGTATGTCACAGTAAGTACCTACCAATACCATCTTTCTAAAGGCCAAAGCTAGAAGTACACCCTAGACCAGGGGTCCTTAAACTTTGGCCTATGGGCCACACGGGGCCTGCCAAGGACATTTATTCAGCCTGCTGGGTGTTTTTGCCACCACTGCCTGTCCTGCTTAGCAGCCAACTCATCCCAGGCCCACATGTGTGGAATGTGTGCCACACTCTCTGACTCCTCTCCTTCTCTCTGTCTCTTGACTCCTCCTCTCAGTCTCAGGTGCTTGCCTGAGGACCAAGGTAAGAACAAGTTAGGATTTATTTTTTGAAGTTTAGGAGGTCTATTTTTTTTTATTTTGCAGCTAGTAGGGTCTCTTTTTTGCAGTTAAGGGGGGAGGCTTTTTTTCCCCTGAAGTTAGGAGGTCTTTGTGCAGCGTACATAGGAATTTGTCATAGTTTTTTTTTTTTAAACTATAGTCCAGCCCTCCAAAAGTCTGAGGGACAGTGAACTGGTCCCCTATTTAAAAAGTTTGAGGACTCCTGCCCTAGACCATGAGCTCATGGCCTCCTTGAGTCAGACCAATACTGTGACCCACCCCCAACCTGACCAATGCCATGATCCCCAGCCCTCAGAGAAAGGGAAAAATAATAATAAAATAAAAGTAGATAAAAAATGAAAAATACAATTATATAAGATATAGAAAAAGGGATATCTTAGCTGTTATATGAGAAATTTATATGGGAAAGGTGAGAAAAGTAGAAAAAATCTCTACCAAAGGAAAGAAATAAAAAAGAATAAAAGGAGCTGAAAAACGGTATCAAGAAAGGAGGAGCCAGCTCAGCACTCGTAGGTCAGTGATTAGGGGACTGGCCACATACACCAGGGCTGGCGAGTTCAAACCTGGCCTGGTCTTGCTAAAAACAACAATGACAACTACAAAAAAAAAAAAAAATAGCTGGGTGTTGTGGTTGGTGCTTGTAGTCCCAGCTACTTGGGAGGCTGAGGCAAGAGAATCTCTTAAAGCTCAAGAGTTTGAGGTTGCTGTGAGCTGTGATGCCACGGCACTCTACCGAGGGTGACATAATGAGACTGTCTCAAAAAAAAAAAAAAAAAAAAAAGGAGGAGCCCTTGGTATTGAAGAAAGTAAAAATGAAAAAAATAAAAATACAACAAACAAAAAAAGAACAAAATAAAAAACAATAACCACCAGGGTGGTGCCTGTGGCTCAGTGACTAGGGCACCAACCCAATATACTAAGGGTGGTGGGTTCAAACCTGGCCCCAGCCAAACTGTAACAAAAAAATAGCTTGGCATTGTGGCAGGTGCCTGTAGTCCCAGCTACTAGGGAGGCTGAGGCAAGAAAATTGCCTAAGCCTAAGAGCTGGAGGTTGCTGTGAGCTGTGATGCCACAGCGGTCTACTGAGGGCAATAGAGTGAGACTCTGTCTCAAAAAAAAAAAAAACTACAACAACAACAAAAACAAAATAACTAAGAAAAAATTGAAAATAGGAGCAAAAAATGAAAGAAATGTGTGTGTGTGTGTGTGTATGTATAGTAATATTTTGCCTGCACACCTGGTGGTGCTGTGGTGTTAGGAGGCAGAGAACACACATGCTGGTTTTGCTATATAAAATGAAGGCAAGAGGCCACTCTTTAGTTGCAGGAGGAGGCCTGGTCCTATTTTCCTGCCCTATTTGTCCTCAATCAGGGCTGGTTACTTCTTTAGCATTCATTCCCCACAGAATTGGAATCCTAAAGCTCTGGCCAGATTTCTTAGGAGGCATGTCAAACAGTGACCTCTGACAGCAAAGTGGCCTTTGTTGGTGTGTAGCCAGGTGTGCAGAGGCCATTCTGGTCACCCAAAGATGGTTGCTGAACTCTGCAGGACCAACAAAGCCAGCTGTGCACTAGGACCTGTGGACTGTTCTTCCAGCGTGGCCTTCTCCTAATTGCAGTGTCCTGCTAGTAACCAAGCTGATGGGAGTTCCACCCCACCTGGTGTTCAATCCTGGCCGCTTGACACTGTTTGAGTCCACTCACTCCTTTAAGCCTTCCAAGGCAGCTCCAGTGAGCAGCTCAGTACAAAATTAAAATACGGCAGTCTTTTCTTGTCCCCAGATGTCTGTGGGAGGGGCCAGCCGTCCTCTGCCTGTATGCAAGCACGTGTTTTTTATGCTGGTTTTCCTTAGCTCCAGACCTCCTCCCTGGCTCCTGGAGTCCCCCACTTCCCCCAGAGTGATGTCCCTAGGTAGGTTCACCCAGGCAGAGGTGGTTAGAGTTCTCTTTCTCCTGTCATGCTGTGAGTGGCTAGTAAGAAGATGTCTCTAGTTTGCCATATTGCTCCATACCCCCATGACAAATTAATAGACAGGTGAGAAATGACAAAATGTACAGACACATATTCAAATACTGAGTTTTTTTTTTAAGAGACTTTTCCATAGATCATTAATCAACACTTTCCGATTTTATGTTGGACCTTATCTGATATAATGATGCTCCTGTTTCATTCCAATGTTGGAAGGTATTTGACACTTTTTCTTGTTGCATTTGTTGATGTTCCTTTTATTCTATGACCAGAGGTTAGGGATAATGCTGAGCACATTCTTTGGCCCTCAAACACAGTTGATCACTGGTTATAGAAAGAAATATCCTGTTCAATTTATAAAACTGACAGTTACTTTAAAATACACAAAGTTTATGGTAAGAATGGACAAAGCTTATCAGTACTGTGGATATTAAAGATTTACAAGGAAGTCCTACAAATGGTGGAAAAAAATTATTCTCCTGTCTGATGGAAGTAGCACTTGTAAGTAACTATATCCTTTACTCATTAGATAAGAAAGAGAGTGGAGAAAAAGTGCCGACACATCTTTCTTACAGGAGAAATCTCATCACTCATTGCTTGTGAGCAAAGCAAGGAAAAGAAATTCAAGGAAGAGAGACCATCATCTTCTGACACTGATAAATGACTAAATGAGAAGGTGCATTTTAAAATGAAAAATGAAACAAAAACTCAACAAAGTGTTACATGCTTTTCAGCTGAAGTAAAGAGAAAGGTGAATGGTGAGAAACTAGTTTCTACCATGAGACATGCAAGAAGAAACCTGGACTTCATCTTGGAGATTGCTTCAAGAAGTATCCCACCCGAAATAAAAATAAACAAGAACACTTTCGTTATTTTGTGTATCTCAAAATACATAATAAAATCATCAAGCAAGTTCATATTATGTTTTTTTCTTTAAAAAATTGTAGAATAATTACAAGTAATCTACCAACCTCTTTCCTACTCAAATAAGAGCTGGGAGTATGCAAGTGACAGAAAAATTGGATTGGAAATTAACTGTTGGCTAACACTAAATCATATTCTCCTGTAAGGCGGTAAGCAACCTGCAGATTACCGGTGAGAGGTAATCAAGCTGGAACTAGATGTCCATCCATCAGAAAAGTGAGTTGTAGGAGAGAGATAAGGCTGGCACAACCTTTCCACATTCAAGTTTATACGAGTGTAGAGAGATGATGATTATAATGGTAGCTAATGGTTAGTGTTTACCATAGGATTGGCACCAACCTAAGTGTTCTGTATGCATTAACTCTATTAATCCAGAGACCTCTCTGCAAAAAAGATTTTAACAATAGCATGAGTTTGTGCAAGAAACATGCCAAGTAAGAAAGCTGTATGGACTTATTCACAACCAACACTAAGGAGGCAGCAAGTTTTTACACATTAACACAATAGTGCCTATAATTCAATTGTCAGTGTTTCTAAACCAGGGGTCTTAATCTCCTGAAATTGCATGGAAAATTTTGTATTTTTGTGTCTATTTCTGGAGAAAGGTGGCAACTGTTCTCACCAGGTCCTAAAGGGTTAAAACAATTAAAAAAAAAAAAACTTTAAAGCTTACCCAGAAACAGAGGTATTTTACAAATTTGATGTATTTCACAAGTTCAATATATTGCATATTTCAACATAGTGAAAAGAGAGGATTTTAAATGTTCTTACCACAAAGAAACAAAGCGATGAATATATTAATTAGCTTGATTTTATCATTATAGAATTTATACATGTATTGCACTATCACATTGTAACACATAAATACATGTGTATATAAGTATTACTCATCAATTAAAAATAAAATAAAACTATAAAAAAGTGCTTGGCATACATCCTGAAATACTCCAGGAGCTGTGAGTTGGGCACATAATTTGGAAAATGACTGGGTATGGGAGACTCACAGAAGCAAGTCATTTCCTTGGCAGAGTTAATTATCTCAGATCAGTAAATTCTGGACTTTCCTTATTCTGATTTCTCTTTAGAAAGCAAAAGAAAACTTTCCCAATGAGTTCTTCATCAATAATGCAGTAGAGAAAGACTGCTTTAGAAGGCAAGGCCAAAGTCTACTTCCCTACTGGACTTCACCAATGCCTGCAGGGCAGAGAGCACTGGCAGGACTCCAGGGCACTTGTTCTGTAAGAGGACAACCTTTGATGTGTGTTTTCTCTAGCTTGCATCCCACTCATGCTCCCCAGCACTTCTCTAGCAGAGTTGAGTGGCATCATTCTGCTCACCCTATGACTCACGCTTAGAGGCCTTGGTGTAGCTCAGACCCTTCCACTCTAGAACTTGTGTGAGATGATCTGGCAGGACCATCATAGCCAACAACCTCCATTCAGGCTGATCTAAACTTCAGCAGAACGAAATTCTCTTTCTGACTTGTTAAACTGCCCAATTTCTCTCACCTTTGGCACTTCACCTTCTAACTCCCACATCTCATGCTGCCCTCTAGGAAGGATGGACTCAAAAGTATTCTCAGGTCTTCAAACTAAAAGCCTTTTTCAGTCAAGGGAAGATGAAAACAAATATATTTAGAAGGGAATTAAATCAATGCATTCAAGAAAGGTCAGTAGACTTGACAAAATACTTTTTTTCAGCTTTTGAATCTGACCGGTCAAGACCTCACTCTTCAAGAGGCCAAAGACTTGGAAGGTCTTCATAGTGACTTGTGCTGAATCCCTGCCTTCCCTTAGTGATGTCCCAGACAGTGTGTTCTACAAACCCATCACGTTGTCCTCCTTTTGTTTATGTAAGGGGGACTTTATCTGATCTGGAGTTCACTCATATTGAATGCATTGTGCCATTTCTGAAAGATTTACTGGCACCAAAATTCTCCCCCTAAAGTGTTGATCCCCCACTCTGCTGCTAATTCCCCCAGGAAGGAAAGGAGAGATGTGTTGAATGCTAACTCCATAACCAATGATGAGGTTAGGTGTTCTACAGAGGTCACTTATCAAGAACTAATTAAGAATCTCTTTTTATAGATTAGGAAACTGAAGCCCAGAACAATTTATTCACTTGCCTAAAGCAAGGATTGCAGCTGAATTGGCAGGGCTCTTACCTGGCTCAGGCTGCCCCCTGAGGCCCAGCCTGCACATCCACCACAACTCCAAGACACCTGGCTTAGCTCGAAGCATCCTCAGCCGGTGCTGTTACGATCTGTGCCCACATTTTCCTTACTGTACCATAAATTCTGAGGGCCAGAAACACATCCAAGTTATCTTCCAACCCCTCCCCACCCAGATAGGACAATTTATATCTTGCAGTAGGTTCTTATTTTGCATTTGTTAAATTGCAGGTTGGATATATGCTCCTTTCCATCAAAAGAACTTTAGGACTTACTTGGAATCTCCAAGGACCTTCCAATGTGGTCACAGTGCTCAAAGCAGGTGGGCTCCAGCTTCTCATCCAAGCAGCACTGTGTAGCCCCCAGACCACTGACCCCAGCTCCTGTCACTGTCACTCTCTTCTTTGTCCCCCTTTGTGGTCTAGAGGAACAATAGTGACCATAGTGATAGCACAGCAAATCCAGAGGAATGAGGATGAGTGACCCTTGAATTTGAAAACCTCTATGCTAGCAAAAGTTTCTAACAATTAATTCTTTTCAGAAATAATCCACTGTACTAAAATTTTGGTCAGCTCCTGACTTCTACAACCTTCCTTTGATGGAATCAGTGATAATCTAGCCCCACTAGGTTTCTGAGTCATGACTGACCAGAGAAAGGAGAATGTGTACCTCAATAACATTTTAGGACCTTAATTTGATGAATCCATTACCTCCTCTCGGGAGGGTGACAAGCTCTCTAAGCACTTTCCCTGGGAAGAATAAGACAGGGAAGAAAAGCAGAATGAACCTATATAGTTCCCATCTTTTTTCTGTTCTTGTTCCTGAACGTTCTTAGGCCAGAAGGAAAAAAGGGATTAAAGGAAGAAAGTAGTTGAACAAGCAGGGGGGTGGAGAGGGGTTTCCCCTGCAATACACATCATCTATCTGCTTCTGGAACCAAAGTGCCATCTTCAGGCCCTGCTCTGCCCAGTCTTGTCTCTCTTCTTTCATCCACTTTTGCTTCTATGGAAGTTCTGTGCTTTGCCTCTGAACTTGCCCAGGTTGCCACTATTTCCAAATGTATATATAGATGAATCCCCAAAGAAATCTCATATTTGTTCAATGCTCAGCTATCTTTCTACTAAAGCTTTTATACATATATATATACATTTAATTTATTATTTTTGGGCAGTGTGGTCCTTAGAATAAGTAGGTAAGGCAGGTATTAATTACTTCAATCCTATTATCCTGATGGCTCACTAAAAAGCAATCCTTGTTCAAGGTCTGCAAGGAGCAAATAGTGAAGCTAGGCCAAATAGCCGGGCTGCCTGACTTCTGGCTGTGTGTTTGGCCCAGCACTCCCTGAGACCTGCCCACTATAGTTTGAAATGCCCACCCCCTCCCTTCCTTCTGGGGAGTTCTTGCCTGCACTCCCGAGCTGCCCCAAACAGTCATGCTGTGGACAGTGTGTCCTTCCCTAGCTCTGCTCTTAGCTGACTGGCCTGGGAGAGCTTCTAACCCTTCAAGGGTTAGCAGTAAGGGAGACAGGTCAAAAGGATATTATCTATGGAGAGCTGTAATGCTTTCGTGGCCAGGGCAGCCTTTTACGGGCCATGTGTTAGCGTCCAGCAGGAAGCAGAGTACAATAGCAGTCAAAAGAGAAACAAAAAGGTAATGGCCCTCATCCTTGAGAAGGAATCAGAGCATCTCTGGCTTTTTAGAACTGCTGCATTGTGGCTCTCTGTCTTTTTGAAATAACCCTATTTTCTTGACCTAACTGGTCAGGACTCTGTGTCGTGATTTATCCCAATAAAGTCAGTGCACCCAGTATGGAGTTCCTCCTACAAAGGTTGCTGACTACACAACCCAGACACCACTGTCAACAAGGCTTTACCAAAAGAGGAGTAAGAAATACTTTCAGGACATGAAATCAGTCTGAAATCTTTGATTCTTTCTTCATCATACATCTCTCAGGATATTGCTTTAAACTATCACTTATTCCCTCCATTTTTTAAGGAAGTAGCTTATTAAAAGTCTCAACCTATTGTTCAGTCCCAGTGCTCACATATAACTTTATTTATTTATGTACTAAAATATTATCATATTAAATTGCGATTTATATATGTATTTGTCTCTCCACTAGACTGCAACCTCTAGAACAGAAGGCTAGTTTACTTGCCTTTGAATATCCTGTACCTAATACGACACCTTGCATGCCACAGGGACCCAATACCTATGTGAGAAACGAGGGAATGAATAAGTGAGTACATTACCACAGACAGTTCTAAACTGTATTCTTAGAGCAAGAATAATGTACAAAGCTCTTATTACCGATCCTGATCCAAATCAAATTCTCTGCCCCTTCCCCTATGAAGACAATAGGATAAATAAATGTACATAGTACAATGACTATGAGGCCAGACAATTAAGTTCATGAACTCCTCTTAGAAAAAGCGCTATATACCTCATAGCTGAATATCACTGCAATCATTTCAAAGTGCTCCCCTTGGAAAGCTATGCATTAAAGCCAGTGCTTAGTCCACCTTTCAAAGTGCTTTTTCTAGGATGAGATCATGAACTTAATTGTAAGATCTCCTGTGAGGACAGTTCTGATGGCCATTCCAGAAAGAATTTTTAAATTGCTTCAGAGGGTAGACTAGGTGCTGGCATCAGTGCATAGCTTCCCAAGGGGAATATTTCAAAGGTGACCATAGTGATATACAGCAAAGACGTATGCAGCACTTTTTCTAGGATGAGTTTGTGAACTCAATTGTCTGACCTCATACATATCACATCTTTAAGTTGAATTCTGAGGCAGAGTTATTGAGTCCCTATTACATAATTGCCATGTCCTCTCATGGTAAACATCACTACTAGCAAGGTCATGGCTGTGGAAGCCAATGTGGATGCTGAGATGTGACTCAAAACTCCTCAACACCTTGTCCAGCTAGTCTGCCCTTGAATCACAACTACCACAACAGTCCTTGCTTTATTGAGTGTTTCTGGTAAATGATGGTAAATGAAACAAACCTTTCAGAAAATGGTTATGGGGATTTCTCCCCAAAGAGTCAGAAGCATTGTAGAAATAATCATTTACATAGAAAAAAGGTCATTTTGATTAGAAAGACAGGTGGGATTAGCTGGTCAGGCCTAATTGTTAAGTTCAGTTCTAAGAGTTTTCCAAGGTGGTTGCTAAATTCTTAAATAACTTAAACGTTATGACCAAATAAATCTTACTAAAAACAAAGTGTTTAGTTTATAACAACTCAAAACTCTAATTAATTTTCTACATTTACTATTGTCCAATAATCATGACATTATTTCTATGTATTGTATTTGTATGGGAGAACTACTACATAAAGATGTGCTATCTTCCCAACTCCACATTCAATAACATCATCCAGTAGTTTGAAATTGGCCTTGTACACCTTAGAACTCAGCAAACACTACAAATCAAGTCTACTCCCTGCCCCCAGAGCCTGTTGTTAATCATTTGCCAGCACACCACAGATGTGTACTGGAATAAGCTCTTATCAGGTTGAGCCATGCCTCTAAATAAGAATTAAACATTCAAATGAGGACACTGTTTTAGAATGCACAGTGGAGGATGTGCTAAACATCTGCTCAACATTCTCTAATTCCGGAGGAAAAAAGTGTTCCATAAAATTGCTGGAGCGGAAGCTCTCCTTCTTAATTTTATGAAAGCCACCATGTGTAGACTGTTATCGCCAGAGACCCTCACTCTCCCTGGGAAGCACTTCATGGTAGTCAAGCTCAAAAAAGATTGTGTCTCAACTTCATTTTAATACTCTGGCTTCAAACTTTTAATGAAAAAGTCAGGAAACATACATTAAAATCCTCATATTGATCCATCAGGCTTTTTATGATCATAGGCAACAGAAATGAAGTGATAAAGCAGAGCCTATTAACTTACTGTGTTAACAGCAGGACGAACAGGAAAATGTAAAAAACACACAAAAAAGGTAGGTCTGTGCTTAAGTAAGTAGACTGCAAGGAAGTTACTACCCTCAGGACTTCATCATTGATCAAAGCAATAAAAGAATCACAATGATTTCCACCAATATCTATTGGGAGAAAAAGATACAGCCTTTTTCTTAGATACTTCACACCCCAATACAACTGCTAAAATCTAATTCTCTTGAGACAGTTTGCCTGTTTCAAGTTCAAATAAAACTAAGAAATTGGGCGACGCCTATGGCTTAATGGGTAGGGTGCCGGCCCCATATACCGAGGGTGGTGGGTTCAAACTCAGCCCCTGCCAAACTGCAACAAAAACATAGCCGGGCATTGTGGCAGTTGCCTGTAGTCCCAGCTACTCGGGAGGCTGAGACAAGAGAATTGCCTAAGCCCAGGAGTTGGAGGTTGCTGTGAGCTGCGTGAAGCCATGGCACTCGGTGATAAATTGAGACTGTCTCTACAAAAAAAAAACTAAGAAATCATTACTAGCAAATTTTGAGCTAATAAGGTTTGCTTTTACCCAAAGTTAGGTCACAGTCCATTGTATCAAGCCACAGATCCTTCCCCTGTTTTTCCTGTCTAGGACACTATATTTGTGAACATGCATATTAAAATAAGACAGTACATGCTTGCTTTAAAAAATCATATTAGTCAATATCTACAATTATGATTATAAATGTTCACTCAGATCCATATTAAATCTGATCATAGTCATTGGATCAAACAGCTACATACCTTAGCAGGCAATTATCTCCTTTGGTTCTTTCTCAGTTTTAATGATACTCTAGATTCTAGAACTAACTTCTCTGGATGCTCAAAAAAGCAAACAGTTTTAGGTAGTCCTTTGCAGATACAAAGTCTTGTTTTCTTGAATGGGTTTCTTCTAATTTTCCTAAGCAATTTCCCTGTGAATTATTGTAGAAGTTGCTCACAAAAAAAAAATTGTGAGCCAATAACCTTACCAATTCAGCTTAAAAAGAAAAAGAAACAATTTGCTAAGAGAGCAGCTGTGGTGAAAGAGACACACAATCTGCATAGTATCTAGTCACCTTTGAAAAATGCAAATCAAATCACATCACTCACTACTTAAAACCATCCAATAGCTTCAAATCATCTGTGGAATAATATCCAGCTCTGCATGATCTGGCTCCTGCTATCACTCTACCCTCTCATACCACTCTTCTCACCCTCTTTCCAGCACATTTACTTTCTTCCTGTTCCTCAAACATGCTGAGCTCTTTCCCAATCCCAAGAACCTACTGGATTTCCTACTGTTCTTCAATTATACTTTACAGGCCTTGCCTAGAATTCTTTTCCTTCTAGAGTTGACACAGTCATCTCCTACTCACTCAGCCTCCAACATAAATGTCCACATATCCATCTCAACACATCTCTGTTTATAATGCCTATGGACATACCCATAAACACACATTTTCATCTATTTTCCAACTAAAATTTAAGTTCTATGAGAGTAGCAATTTTGCTCTTCTTGTTAAAACTACAACGCCTGCAAGGTAAACTATTATCTGGCACATAGCAAATACTCAATTAATACCCATTGAAGAAATGAGTATTATTGAACCTGAATAAGAAGAAGCCATGTTATAATAAAACTTATAAAATAATCCTATTAATATATTGACTAAACATTTGTTAAGCCTATCATATACCAGATATTGTGGTAAGTAGTAAGGAATCATAAGTGAAGAAAAATTTTACCCCTTAACAAGCTTACAGTCTCATATTAAGTTTTAATTATGACAAATGGGATACTTTGACAATGAGAAAAAAATTTCTGTATATTACTTTCATATTTCTCCACATTTCTAGTCCATGTTACCCTCATGGCCTAGTGGGAGGGTGGGTTTAAAAAGAAAATGCTGTCTGTAAACTTTTATAGACCTAGGTTCAAATCCCAATTTCCCCCAATCTACTATGTATAGAAAAAGCTTTAATCTCTCTTGGTCTCCTTTCTTCATCTATAATAAAAGAAATGGTAATGTTACAAAGGTGGCAGAATAGAAAGCTCTGGGCTCTCCTCCCCACCCTAGACACTCATATTCAACAGCAACACAGAGATCAATTCCCTTTATGAGAAATCCAGAAACTACTTGAGAGATAGATACCTATACTCCAGACAAGTGCAGAATTCACCATGTTGAAACTGGTAGAAGAAATGAAGACACCTTCTTGTCAATCCCTATCCCCAGCAGAATGTCATATGATCAGGAGAGGCCTCCCCCCGACTGGTCCTAGCTATTTCCTGGGGAGCAAAGGAGTTGCACCACACATTTAGCATATCCATTTTTCCTGGGCTCCCTGAAGAGTTAGATTTTTATCTTGCCTGTTTTAGAGTTCTGTTGGGACCTAGCTTTTGCTAGACTCCTAGACACCATGGAGAACAAAGTGAAATTTTGAACAAGTGTATGCCCATAGAAGCTACAGGGCAAAAATAGATTAGAGTATCAAAGCATACCAATGTAAAAAAAATCAATGAGACACAAAGGAAGACAACAATAGAGGAACAGAGGGAAAAAAGAAATACAGGATAAACAAAACAATGAAAATAGAATTCTTTTTTAAAATTTATTTATTTTTTATTATTAAATCATAGCTGTGTACATTAGTGCAATCAAGGGATACAATGTGCTGGTTTCATATACAATCTGAAATGTTTTCATCAAACTGTTTAACATAGCCTTCAGGGCATTTTCTTAGTCATTTTATGAAGACATTTATATTCTGCATTTAGTAAGTTTCGCCTGTACCCTTCCAAGATGCACCATAGGTGTGGCCCCACCAATTATCCTCCCTCCATCCCAACTTCCCCCCTCCCCTCTCCTCCCTTGCCCCTTTCCCCATATTCTTGTGCTATAGTTGGGTTATAGCCTTCATATGACACCTATAAATTAGCTTCATAGTAGGGCTGAGTACATTGGATACTTTTTCTTCCATTCTTGAGATACTTTGCTCAGAAGAATATGTTCCAGCTCCATCCCTGTAAACATGAAAGAAGTAAAGTCTCCATCTTTCTTTCAGGCTGCATAGTATTCCATGGTATACATATACCACAATTTATTAATCCATTCGTGGGTCAATGGGCACTTGGGCTTCTTCCATGACTTAGCAATTATGAATTGGGCTGCAATAAACATTCTGGTACATATGTCTTTATTATAGTGTGATTTTTGGTCTTCTGGGTATATACCTAGTAAAAGAATTATAGGATCGAATGGCAGGTC